>JAJPUD010005154.1:46389-137189 GCA_023553655.1 Myrmecobius fasciatus
TCTTTCCAAATTTTTGGAACAGTTCAAAGTAAGCTATCCAACATAGGTTAAACATGTACAATTTTTCTTTTTCTTTTTCTTTTTTCTTTGCAAAACATATGTATGGGTAATTCTTCAACATTAACCCTTACAAAGCTTTCTGTTACAAATTTTTCCCCCCTACTCCCTACTCCTCCCCTAGATGGCAGGATATCCACTACATGTTAATTATGTTAAAATACTTGACAAATCGAATATATGTATGCATATTTCCACACATCATTGTTGTGTAAGAAAAATCGTATCTACAAGAAAGAAAAATGAGAGAAAGGAAACACAATGCAAGCAAACATCATTAGAGAGCATGAAAATGTTGTTGTGGTCCACATTTCACATCCCTCTCTCTGGGTGTATATGGCTTTCTTCAGTGAACAATTGGAAGTGGTTTGAAACATTTCCTTGTTGAAAAGAGCCATGTCCATCAGAATTGATCATCATATAGTATTGTTGTTGCTCATTTCACTCAGCATCAGTTCATGTGTTTCTCCAGGCCTCTCTGAAATTGTCCTGCTGTTTGTTTCTTACAGAACAATAATATTCCATAATATTCATATACCATAATTTATTCAGCCATTCTCCAATTGATGGGCATCCATTCAGTTTCCAGTTTCTAGCCACTACAAAAAGGGCTTCCACAAACATTCTTGCACATGTAGGGCCCTTTCATGTACAGTTTTTCTAAACATTTCTACATTTTTCATACCGTGCAAGAAAAATCAGCTCAAAAGGAAAAAAAAAATATTTGTGGGGGAACCAAACAACAACAAAAAAAGGTGAAATACTGTGCTTTAAACTACATTAATTCTCCATGTTCTCTGTATTTAAGTGGCAGACATCTCTATTGCAATCATCCTGATTCAGAACTCAAAATATAAGAGCCCTTTTTTCTCAGAGGCGAGATGAATGAGGCGGGAGATTCATAGAGTGTGAAAAGAGCTCCAGTTTATTATGCTTACAGCCTTGTTGATATACATTTTTGCAAGTGTGATCAGCAGGTGAACAGTAGGCCATCCCCAATCACCATTCAGAGAAACAGCTCGTGGGCTTTGTGTGTATGCATGGTATCTGCCAATGGAAGAAGAACCAATCCAGCCATTCCAGCAACCCACTCACAGGCAAGAGGCCCTGTCAAGGCATCCCTGATTATGAGCAATTTTACTGGGACCCTCAGACTGATCCCTTTCCCATGTTGCACATCACTGTTTCTTGTTCAACAAGAGCATTTCTGCAACATGGCAGAAAACTTATGGGACATCAAGGGTCAAGGTGACCTCTGTACTCCCTTTTGGCAGAGCGTCCCATATTCTAGCACATCTCAAGTCTAATCTTACCTTTTTTTTTTTTTTTTTTAAAGCTGAATTTGTAGACAGTTCCATATCCTAAACAACTCAATAAATGAATTTTGGGATTTGCCAAAAACTGTTTATTTTTGTATGAGATTAGTTATATATTTAGTATAAGATTGGGTCCTAGGAGTGTGTGTGTGTGTGTGTGTGTGTGTGTGAGAGAGAGAGAGAGAGAGAGAGAGATTCGTTTGTTTTTAATGGAATATACAGGCCATGAGTATGTTATAGATAGAAATTCTCAAAATTTGAGATCATTTTTTCCAAATCAGACCTTCTTCCTTTAGCCTGTTAATTGGTCATATTGAGTACAGAGTTTAGGTAAAAATAAAATCAGCAAGTATATTAAAAGTAAAATTCTCTGAAGTTTCAGATAAACTCTAGGTTTCTAATTTGATGATTGTTCTTATAGCTCTATGTTAATAGAGTTAGAATAATTGGACTGGAACTGGTTTTTGCCACCTGAACTGGTTGGAAAAGCAAATTTAGGATGTTGTACTAAATTGCATTGATTCTTGTGACTAATAGATTTTAGCAGTTACCTAGTAATCTCTACAAGTGAATTGGAACCAAAGAATCCTTTTTAGAGTTGCTCTGAAAAGGAGCCAATTCTAGAATGTCCAAGAGAAGATATTTCCCAGGGACCAGATGTGATTATATGTGATATCTGTAACTCAAGATGAAATATTCTGATTAAATGGACATTGGAAATAGATTACTAGTTTGCAAGAATAATATTATTTATTGTTGGTGATCATTATTGTATTGTCTTCTTTTTGGTGGCATTTGTTTGCTGAATTTTCTTGCTTATTTTGTGGATGTGTAATTCTCTCCTAAATTAGTCCATGTTGAACCTCCTAAGTAGTTTGATCTATAGTCTGTCTTAGATTACATACACAGACAAGCCTACAAAAGATTCAACAAGTTATAGCTGACATACAACTACCTTCTTGACCCTTGGTGGAATCCCTCTTTGTAGTTCGACAGGCTAAAGAGAAGTGGCCTATTAGTTACCCTTGTTAAATGGGCCCTTATTGGCCTCTACCTTATAATTCTGTTTTCATTGTTGCTGTGTTAAAACTTACTCTAGGCTAACCCAAGAGAAGGCTCACATTTGTGCATTCTGCTAATTATAATTATAGTAGAACCGTTACAGAACTAGCTTATAGAGTCCTCTGCTTCTCTGAAACCCTCTCCATTGTGGCTTCTGACTTTATCATTCAACTGAAACTACCTTTCCTCCCAGTTGTTAGTGGCTTTTTGATTGCCAAATCTGATGGCCTATTCTTTTTCCTCATATTTGATCTTTCTGCTTCATTTAACACATTTGGGCTCTTTTTCTTCTTAACATACCTCTTTCTAGATTATTGAGATACTACTTTCTCCTGAATCTTTTCTTAGTTTCCTTTGCTGGATCTTCATCCAGATCACGTCCATTAAATGTGAGTATCCCAAAAATTTCTGACCTAAGCTCTTTCCCCTTTTCTCTTTATATTTTCTCTCTCTTTTCTTTTCTTTTCTTTTCTTTTCTTTTTTTGGCAGTCTTATTTGCCCTCATGGATTCATTGATCAGTTTTTTGAAGATGATTCCCAGGTCTATATGTCACCAATGGTACATTCCTGAATCACACATCAATTGCCTTTTGTCCGTCTTGAAGTAGATATCCTATAAGCATCTCAAACTCAACATATACAAAATAGAACTAATCTTACTTCCCCTGAAACACCCCCACCAAAACAAACAAACAAAACACCAAAATAAACAAAATTTCTCTTCTCAACTTTCTAGAGAACATCCATCATTTAGTCTCCTAGGTAGGCTCACAACTTCAGTGTTATTCTTGACCCCTTACTCTACATATAGTTAGTCCTTTGCCAAACCTTGTTCATCCTGTCTTCATGGCATCTCTCATATTCTTTTGAACAGATCTTAGTCATCTCTAGCCTGGACTACTGCAATAACCTTTTAAGTATTCATCTAGTTAATCCCTGTTCTACTTCGTCCTTCACTCAGATGCCAAGATGATTTTTCTGAAGTGTAGGTTCAACTGTGATACCTCCCCAGCCTCCTACTTAATAAATCCTATAACTGTCAAGGTCAAATATGAAAGTTTTTGTTGAGTATTTAAAACTTTTTACAATCTGGTCCCATCCTTACTTTTCTAATCTTTTACTCTTTACTCCTCTCCACGAACTTATGATCCTATTGTACTGAACTACTTGATGTTCTTTCATACAACATCCCATCTCTCATTTCCATGCCTTGGTAATAGACTGCCTCATAGGTATGGAATGCTCTTCCTTCCTTACCTCTGCTTCTTGGCTTCCTTTAAGACTTAACTCCAATCTCGCTTTCTATAGGAGATCTTGGGTCCTTCTAGGTATATGTGCTAATACCTTAGCCTCTGAGATGAAGCTTGATGCATGTCATATATACTTAGTTATATAGCTATTTTCTTTACCTTTAGAATGTGAGCTTGAAGGTAGAGTATGTGTGTGTATGTATGCACATAGGCATGTGTCTGCATCTGTCTTTGTGCCCCCAGTCCCTAGCATCCAGCCTGGCATAGAGTAAATATTTAAATGTTTGTTGACTAACTGAGAAAGAAACCTGTAAGGAGGTTTTTGCAGTAGCAGCATCAAGTGAACAGTAACTGGAGCCTAGTTGGTTGATGCGAGTAAGAATAGAGAGGAGGAGGCAGATCCAGGAGATGTTAAAAGAAGTGAAATTTGTGGGATGTAATTACTTTGCTGACTCTACAAATGAGTCAGAGAAAACCCCAAAGTTTCAAATGTGACCACCTAGGTAAAAAGTTGTACCACATAAAGATATTGAAGGCTGAAGGGAACAACAAGTTTAGAACTGAGAAGATGTTGAATTTGAAGTGTCAGTCACACATTCAAGCCAGGTGTTTGGAGATGTATTTCTTAATGCTAACAACAGAGGTTAAGACTGGAGATAGAGCTAGGAATCATCTTCATGGAGATGGCAGTTGAAGCTATGGGAGTGAATAAGATTGCCAAGATAGAGAATGAAGAGAGGAAAATTTCCTGAACTCCCATTCTGATTTTACATCTTTTGGTTATAGGGACTAGAAAACGTTCTCCTTTTATTTCTGAGATAATCAATGTTTCTTTAGATAATTCAACCCCAGGAAGGAGCTGTATGATTGAGGTTTGAGCAGCTCCCATGCCTATGAGGAAACATTGTTCCTCCTCTTTTGGCCCTAAGGGTTCTGGGTGGGTGCTGAAGAACCCTTGATTTCCCTAATCTTCATCTAGTTCTATGAGGGAATATACTTGTTATTCCCTCTTTCTTTGTCTCGCAGGAGATTCCCTTCTACCTGTCATTGCCAACATTTGATTGGGGCTCTGCCTTCCTTGTTCCTACCCCTGAAAGTTCTTCCCCTTGAAGGGACCCTTATCAGTGGAGCCTCAGTCATGGTTCACTGGTCAGGACCTCTCCCTTTGTCCACATTTCTCTTTGTCTCCTATACCATTTATATCTCTTACAGCTTGCATTAAAATTCTAGCCTTCTGTTTCTGTTTTTCTTTATCCCTTTGAGTATAAACTTTAGTTGCTTCCTCTAGAAAAGTAGCAAATGATTTATGATCCCATTCCTCTAACTTTTGCAACTTTCTACTAATCAATGCCTAGCTAGGCATTTGTTATAAAATTTAATTTCAAAGTTGCTTCGGTTTCTGGATCATCTGGATCCAGACCAGAATATTTCCTAAATACTTTCTTTTAGTTTATTCAGATATTCTGTAGGAGATTCCTCCTTACCTTGTGTTACTGAAAAGGCTCTCTTAAGGTTCTGTGTTCTGGATACTGCATTTCTGCCCCCTATAACAATGAATTCTCTCAAATACTGTAGATGTCACCTGTGAGCTAAGTTATGATGGTCCCATTGGGGATCAGTTAGAGGGAATTTTTGGTCAGCGGGAGTTACTCCCTCCTCTGGGGGATATTTACTTTCCCATTCTTTCAGAACTGCCTGCTTCAGCATTCCCCGTTCTTCCTGTGTAAATAAAGTATTTAAAATTGATATTAATTCACCCCAGATATGTAAGCTTGGGCCCAGAAACTGATTGAATTGTTCTGCCAGCCTTGTGGGGTCCTCCATTAGAGATTTCATTTCCTTCTTAAAATTCCTAACCTCATTCGTGCTGAATGGAGCATTCACATATCCCCATGGTCCCTGGCCCAATGGGCACCTCTCTCAGAGGGTACTGTTTAGCTTCTGGCATTCTGGGATCTGGAGATCTTATAGGGAAGTTTTCAAGATCCCTTTGCAACTGTCTGATTTCTCTCCTCAGAGAACTATGTGACTCTCTCAAAGTAGGGTTAGAGGGAGCTATAAGCAGCAGGACTAACTCCTTTGCATTAATAAATAGATTCAATTTTTGACATGCCCAATCTTCAGTGAAACCATAAAGAGGCCATATGATTCCATTCCCTATATTCTATTTCCCCATGCAAAACAACAATACTCAATTTTCTTTTTGATTTGCCCTTATATTTTAGTAGTTTATCCCAATTTCTTAATCTATTTCCCAAGGGACTGGCTATTGGTACCTCAGTTTGCTTGTCTGCAGTAGAAAATTTCTGTTTTGAGTGGGAAAATACCATTGGACAGAAACTTCCAGAATCAAGTATGCTTAGATTCAACTCTCAGTTCGGGGGACTTGCTTCTAACCTCCCCTTCTTTAGTCACCCAAATGAACTGTTCTGACCCTTTCATGAATCTAGTGCCCTCAGATTCAGGGGTACAGTTTCTTTTTTCAACTACAAATATACTTTCACCTTACATCAAGTTTCTCTGCTTTGGAGTCACTTTTGCTCAAAGCAGGGGACAAGGATTCTCAAACGACAAACTGCCGAAGTTGGCAGGGCACCTTTTGCCAAGTTCTGAGAGCCTGGTGACCCCCAGTGATCACGTAATCCCGCACAAGCCCCCAAACTGTGTATTACGCAACTCACCCAATAAATCTCAGAGATCTCTCAAGGTACAAGGAGAAAGTTTATTTGATTCTCATGAGAAGCCAGCTGTCACTCTCACCATATGGAGGGATGAAAGTGAGGACCCCCAGCATGGACAGAAGGGGCAATAAATAGTTTCCCTGATACAATATTGACTCTCCCTCCTGGATCATCCTCATTGACTGAGAATCCGAATATTACATTCTAAGCATGAAAACTATAGCAAATGGGAAGCAACCCATAAATTAAAATTTAAACAAAGACATTCCTTTTACTGACCCTGAGACATATGCTTGCTTGCTTGCTTTTTTTTTTTTTTTTTGAGACATATGCTTTCAACTTATGAGAGATAAGGGTTGAATCAGTCTGCTTCACATTCTCCCAGACCTGCTCCCCCTTCCCATATTCTGGGAACTATTTGCCAATGAGAAAAGACAAGGAAAACCTGATCCTGATCCTGATCCCATAGTTTATTTAATTTACAATTTGTTTTTTGAAAAAATATCAAATTTTCCATTCACCACAGTGTTGGGGAACGTGTGTGTGTGTGTATTAGCTTTGGTCATAAACTAATAAACAAGGGTCATGTGAGAAGTTTTCAAATAATGACTAGAGGAAGAAAAGTAAAATCACACTCTGAGCTCTATGAAGCAGGAACTAGGTAGGTAGGTTTTGTTTTTTGATTTTTTTTTTTTAAATACCACTTAGCATAATACCTGGCACTTAGGCTCTTATTGTTTCTCATTAATGATGATATTGGCAATGAGTAATTGATGATTCTTTGCTACTTATTGTCTTGATGTCAACAACAGAAAGACTTGTTGGTTTTCGGGAGGATTAGTATGGAATGTTACAGAGAGAGCCTCCATAAAGAAATTATCCATTTCTAGTGATTGATATGGAGACAAATGATACTTCCAGAGAAAAACTAGAAAGCATTGTTGATGATCACAATAGTATCATATAAAGTTGAGAATATCTAATCCAACCTCTTTCTTTTATTTAAAAAAAAAAAAAAAGCTTGTGATTGAGAGGCTGAATGACTTGTTCAAGGTCACACAGGAAGGCAAAGGGTAAGATTTGAACCAAGACCTCTGACTTCAGAGACTGTACTCATTCTGCTACACCATAATTAAAAAGATAGTGTGGTTAAATGGAAAGCATGGTGATTTTGGAATCAGAGCACCCAGGTTCAAGTCTGTGCTCTGTGTTAATCCCCATTATCCTCTCAGTGCAGCAGTTTTCTTATTTGTAAAGGGAAGATGTTAGACTACCTTAAAGCATTACATCTGTGATAATTATGGGGTCTTAGATGATAATCATAGAGTCTTATATAATAATTATATTGAGACCACCGATGATCTTTTTATCATTTCACTCAATTGAAAGCAGCAGATATAGAAGAGAGGCAGATTTCAATAGTGAATAGCTGGCCAAGAAGATGGTAACTGGGAATGGGACTTGGATTCTTAGACCTTATCTTAGTAATTTGGGGGTCTTGGCAAGGGATGTGGAATATCTTTAACAGCAGATATCCCTCAAAAGGGAAGTATAAAACTACTTTCATAGATCTAACAAGGTCAAAATTACAGGAAAAAAAATGGGCATAACAAAGGAAGACCAATAACAGAAGAGGTCTAGTAATTCACAGGAGAAAGCCAAAAAAAGGAACCATTTCTAAAGTCCCTGGCTTCATAAGTAGATATTCAAAGCATAGGTAATGAATAGAAAAAACTAGTAATTCTTTTGCAGGCAAACAACAGGAATATCACTGAGACTTGATGGGATTTGTAATCAGAGAATTTAGGTTCAATTCTCAGGCTGTTACTGTCTATAACCTTAGGCAGGGTACTTCTCTGCCTCATGTTCCAAAATGATATAGTGACCTACTCATAAATCCATACTTCCCCATACTTATGAAGTTGAGTTAGTCCAGCTAAATTCCATCTAATCAGTTCTGCCCAGTGTTCTAACATGTCAAGATCCTTTGAGTCTTAACTTTGTCATCAAATATGTCATTTTTTATTCCTAGCTTAGTGCCATTTGCAGATTTTAAAATTATGCCTTTTATTCATCTTATTGATGAAAAATGTTAAAGCATCACAAGGCTAAGCCCAGATTTTTGACTCATCCCACTGAATACCTTTCAAGTTGCTATCAGACTCTTTTTCATTCAAGGCTCTTTGAGTCTGACTGTTCAACTACTTCCAAATTAATCTAATTATGCTAATGTCTGGTCAACATCTTTCTATATCTTTTCCATGTGAATATCACAAGAGACTTCATCAGATTATTATGAAGCTTTAGAAATGATGACAGATCTCTTATAGAAGCATGGTGTAACAATGGACTTAAGTTATTTTGATGTTGACTGTAACTCTTTGTCAAAAGCAGAGAAGTGATAAACTTTTGACTTAAGAGGTAATTTGATACTTAGAAGGATAGAGCAAATTGCAGAGAAATTATAATTCTGTGCCTGATTCTTAGCCATGAAGAGAAAAACTGGCCACTGAATAAAACAAGGAAAAGTTCATTTATTTCTATATTCTCTAGTGTTTTTAATAGGAATGGATGTTGGATTTTATCAAATGCTTTTTCTGCTTCTCTTGAGATTACATGTTTTTTGTTAATTTGATTATTGATATAGTCAATTATGCTAATAGTTTTCCTAATATTGAACCATCTCTGCATTACTGGTATACATCTTACTTGATCATAGTGTATTATCCTGGGGATGACATGTAAATCCATCCAGTCCTGGGGATTTTTTCTTAGGGAGTTGATTAATAGCTTGTTCTATTTCTTTTTCTAAAGTGGCACTACTTAAATAATTTATTTCTTCTGTTAATCTGGGCAATCTATATTTTTGTAGATATTCCTCCATTTCACTTAGGTTATCAAAATTATTGGCATAAAGTTGGACAAAGTAACTCCTAATTATTGCTCTAATTTCCTCTTCATTGATGGAAAGTTCCCCCTTTTCATTTTTGAGACTAACAATTTGATTTTCCTCTTTGCTTTTTCTAATCAAATTAACAAGAAGTTTATCTGTTTTGTGCTTTTTTCATAAAATCAACTTTTGGTTTTATTTATTAATTCAATAGTTTTTTTACTTTCATTTTTATTAATTTCTCCTTTTATTTTTAAAATTTCAAGTTTGGTATTTGATTGGGGATTTTTAATTTGTTCTTTTTCTAGCTTTTTTAGTTGCAAGTCCAATTCATTGATTTTCTCTTTCTCTATTTTATGCAAATAAGCATCTAGAGATATAAAATTTCCCCTTATTTCCTCTTTGGCTGCATCCCACAAATTTTGGAATGTTGTCTCATTATTGTCATTCTCTTGAATGAAATTAGTAATTGAATCTATAATTTGCTGTTTCATCCATTCATTCTTTAGGATGAGAATATTTAGTTTCCAATTGCTTTTTGGGCTATTTTCTCCTGGCCTTATATTGCATGTGATTTTTATTGCATCATGATGTGAGAAAAATGCATTTACTATTTCTGCCTTTCTGCATTTGATTTTGAGGTTTTTATATCCTAACATATGGTCAGTTTTTGTATAAGTTTCATGAACCACTGAGAAAAAGGTAAAACTCCTTTCTGTCTCCATTTAATTTTCTCCAAAGGTCTATCATACTTAACTTTTCTAACATTTTGTTTGCCTCCTTAACTTCTTTTTTATTTATTTTGTGGTTGGATTTATCTAGTTCTGAGAGGGCATGGTTGAGATCCCCCACTAGTATAGTTTTGCTGTCTGTTTCTTCTTGCATCTCTCTTAACTTTTGCTCTAGGAATTTCCATGCTATACCACCTGGTGCATATATGTTTAGTATTGATTAGTAATGATTGCTTCATTATCTATGGTACCCTTTAGTAAGATATAGTTTACTTCCTTATCTCTTTTAATTAGATCTATCTTTGCTTTTACTTGATCTAAGATCAAGATTTCTACACCGGCTTTTTTTTTCTTCACCTGAAACATAATATATTCTGCTACAGTCCTTTACCTTCACTTTGTATGTATCACTATGCTTTAAATGTGTTTCTTGTTAACAACATATTGTAGGATTTTGTTTTTAAGTCCAGTCTTCAGTCTGCTTCCATTTTATGGGGGAGTTCATCCCATTCACATTCACAGTTAATTATTTTAATTCTGTATTTCCTGCCATCTTTATTTACCCTAGGTTATGCTTTTCTCTTTCCTATCCCCCTTCCCCTCAGTATTTTGCTTTTGATGACCACCTCCCTCAAACAGTCCTCTCCCTTTAGAATTTGCTCTCTTATTTTCTTAAATGATTGACATTTTAAAATTAACATTATCATTACGTTACCTCTCCCCCCACTGAAAAAAAGAGAAGCATAGCATCCAAAATGATAAGAGTTTTGTAGTACCCTGCAAAATGTTCTTTTTGTAAATTGTGCATTTTATTGTGTATGAAATTGTATAAAGTTGTTTTTCCTTTCCCAAAATAGCAAAAGTATCTTCCACATTATTCCTCCATGAATCACAAAGTGCTTATTTGCAAGTTCATCAGTTAGGATTACAAATCAAGATAGAGCATGTTCAAATATGTAATAAAAACAAAGAGATCTATTCTCTCTGTGTGAAATTGGCTTCAAGACCTTAAAGGAATATATTAAAAGTTCCAGATAGCTATTATGTAGCCCTATTAAAACCACAAAAACTTCTTAGTCATGTGGAACCAGATCAGTGCTGTCATTTAAAATTTAAGTGTACCAACTCGAATTGCAGTCATTTGATAACAAAGGCCAGGCTATATTGTATTGTTATTTCTTCTATAGTCACAAGTCCTTATTATTGAAAATATAGATTATATTCAGTATTTCCTTTCTCAAAGAAAAGGTAAGGTGGCTCAAGGAGCATCTCTTTATGTTTTTAGACTACAAGTAAATTGAACCCCCCAAATGAAAGGACTTGTGAAAAAGAAAAGGTATTTGAAGAGACAGAAGGAAAACTTGATCTGTGTTAGGGAATAGGAGGATGGAATAATGTGATAAATAGAAGAAATGGGAACAAAAAGCCTAAACACTCATACTAAGCAACAGTTTTGACACTTTTTCTGAGTAAGATCAGTAGTTTGCAGAAGAATCCCAGTATTGTAGTGGTACAGAAAATTTCTAAATATAAGTTCTAAAAGTTTTAAAATAACTTACAGTTGTTTCCTCCCAAAATCAAGGTAGTTAAAAGTCAGGTTTTTGAATGATAAATCTAGGGGGAAGAGAGCTAATACGTTAGAGAAAGCTAGTGGGTTGCCACTCAATGGAACACTTCATGCAAAGTCTATCCTACAACAAGAGTATGTTGTAGAGGGGATTCTTGTTGAGGAAGTGGTTATTCTAAATGGCTTCTTAAGATTCCTTCTGTTACATGGATGGGCATGTATAAATTGGTGCAAACTTTTTTTTTTTTTTTTATGGTTACCTTTTAATTTTACACCATAGTCATTTCAACTAATACCTCTTCAGACCTATTCTCATTGAACCCTTCCTTGAATCAAAAAAAAAAAATTTTTAAGCAAAATCAGCCAAAACAGCTCTGTTATCTGACAGCGTATAATTACATTACACATTTATAGTTCCTGCTTTCTTATTGAGAAGAGGAAGGTATAACAAATAGTTTTCACTTTTCTTACATAGTTCCAAGATGATTTTTCATAGTGGTTGAACCACCTCATGAGTTACCTAACATTGTGGTAATGGCAGTAAACGTTTTAGAGAATAATTTAGCTACATTTATACAGGAATTTCATATATTTGACAGAAGTATTGCCATTACTAGGACTAACTGAAGGAAATCAACAAGAAAAGAAAGACTTTTCTGTACCAAAATAGCCATAGCTTTTATTGGTAATAGTAAAATTTATTGAGCAAAAATCTGGAAAGAACTTGTCCATTTGTTAGATAATAGCTGAATAAATTGTGACATGGCAATATAATATAACTATCAACTCAATGAACAGTTATTAAGCATCTTTGATGTAGAAGGCACCCTCTCTGGGCCTCAAGGAGCTTATTATGTTTTATTCTGGAAGAGAGGCTATATATAAATTAGCAAAAATAATACAGAGTAATTTGGGAAGAGAGAAAATACTTAACTGAGTCAGAAAGTCTTTAAGATAGCACCCATTTTGAACCTTGATGAAAACAAAGATATTTATGAGGTGTAGGTGAAGTAGACTGCAAAAGCACAGACAGATAAAATGTGAAATTTGGGGAACAGTTAATTATCTAGTTTGGCTAAAACCCAGAATATAATGGAGAGTTGTGATAAAATTCTAAGTTGAAGAATTTATATTTTATTATACTGGAAAAAGATTTTTTTGATGAGAACAGTGACCTAAATCAGATTAGTGCTTTTTTTTTTTTCCTTTAAAATTTTTCAGTATGTGAACTTAAAACAAGTGCTAAAACAGGAATAAAACAGGTGTATGTGTGTATCTTTTCCTTTTAAATATGATAAAATGTACCAATTTTCTTCTGTATTTTGACCTTATTTTAATAAGGTCATGTTTTTTGGTTTTTGTTTTTTTGTTTTGTTTTTGCCTCATGGAATCTTTGGCTTCTGTTAGAGCCATTATCATTTTCACAGAATTTGTTGCTTGAGCAAGGTTTTATTATACCTCTTGAACCTATCTGTTAATTCTCTTTGCAATTCTTCAGTAACTCTTGGTTTTCTTTTGTGTTTTTATCAGGAACTCTCATTTCATTTATAAAAGCTTTTTTTTTTTTTTTTACTTTGTTTCATGTCTTCCAAGAATTCTACTTCAATTTGTACCAAAGCAGTATTTTTCTCTGAGGCTTTGTAAGATTTTTTTTTTTTAGTCATTTCTTTTGGGTTCGAGTGTTACATTTCCCTGCCATAATAACAGCTCTTTATTATCTTTTTGTTTGTTTGTTCTTTCAGCCTTCTTTTTGGTTTTGGGCTCATTGTTAAGTTGAGATGTTCCCAGACAACTGGAGGGAAGATTTGGGCTGGTCCTGTTGCTGTTTTTTGAGGGGTATTAAATCTTAGGTTATTCCAATATCTCAGGGATAGGCTGAGGACCTGCAAGCTTTCAGTAAAATCAAAATAGTTTCGTTCATGGAAAAGTCTTGATTGCAGCCCCCCTGGTCTGAGCTCTGCAAGTTCTTGACCTAGGTTTCAGTCTCTGTAAGAGGACCCAACCCCTATCAGCTAGCTGAAAAGCTCTATTGCTTCAGAGTTGTAAAATTTGGCCTAGAATTCCTTCTATAGTTATTCCTTTGTAGGCTAGGCTACTAGAAATGAAAGAACCTACTTACTCTTGCCCTGTGTTCTTAGTCATACTGCTGCTTCTGCTGGTTTATTAACACCCTTATTTTTAATTCCTTGCCTAAAGTCTACCTACCCTAAATGTCACCCCCTGCACATTTGCAGAAGTTCTCTCTTCAGTTTGTGCTAGATTTATGATCTGGGACTAGGTAATTGGTGCTAAAGGTGCCACTTTGCACCTCATTCCATTGCAATGCCTCATATGTTTATATGGTTCTGGGACCTCCACTTGCCCTTGGGCACAGGAGTGCTTAAGTATCATGTCCTCCTGATCTGAACCATTCCCAATGGATCCTAAACCTCTTTTTATGTTTCTATATGCAGATACCTCTCACTGTCATGAATCAGTCTGGCACATTTTCTTTATTTTTTTTTTCATTAATTCATTTATGACATTCCTTTTTTGAAAATTTTGATTCTGAATTCTTTTCCTCTTGCCACTCCCCCATCCATTGAGAAGACAGGTATTATGATATTATTATATAAATTATACATATGAAGTCATATAAAGCATGCCTTCATGTCTGTCTGGAATATTTTGTTGATCTTTTTGGAGGAATTTTAGCTGTACTGCTTCCTGTCTCCCATCTTAGCTCTGTTCTTCAGCTGTGCTTCTCTTAATGCTGTTCATGATTACATTAATTATTTTGGCTGCCATATCCCAGTGTTGACTCATTGCGTCTAGTTCATTATCTCCCTCAGATCTTTTTCCATACAAATTGCTGCCTGATTACACACACCCCAGATTCAAAATAGGAAGTGAGAATCTAGATAGGTGAAATGACTTTACTTTTGCCCAATCACTCAGTTTAGTAAGCTAATGGTATAAGTGAGAGTCAAATTTTGATTTCTAGCCCAGGTGTCTTTTTTTTTTTTTTTTTTTTTTGAGAGAGAGAGAGAGAGAGAGAGACAATTGGGGTTAAGTAATTTGCCTGATCACACAGCTAGTAAGTATTGCCTGTCTGAGGTGGGATTTGAATTCAGATCCTTCTGACTCTAGTAATCACCATTTAGCTGCCAACTGTCTTTCTGATTGCACCAAAATTTTTGTTGATTTATCTTTGTACAGAGTTGGTAATCTTGATTGAAATAGGGAATTTTTGAGGAGGAGCAGGTTGGAAATAACGGTTTGTTTTGGATATGTTGCATTTGAGATGGTGCCTGAACCCACTTGGAAGCTAAATACTACAGAGGTATAAGAAAGTAAGTTTAGGACTGAATATATTTTGTAGAAATATTAATTCATGGGAACTATTGAAAATCACCAAGAAATCATGGAAAGAGAAGAGGATATTTGATGGGCTAGAATTTTAGGATGATCTATTAAAAATTTAAAGAATGTGTTCAGATAAGTAGAGAAAATTATGACTAGAAAATGAAAGGATAATCTGAAATGTCAAAAGTTATAGAAGAGACAGAGATTGAGAAAAGCTCTGCATTTTTCCTCATTTTTTTTCTTTTTTTGATCTGATTTTTCTTGTGCAGCAAGATAATTGTATAAATATGTATACATATATTGGATTTAACATATTTTTAACATGTTTAACATATATTGGATTACTTGCTCATCTAGAGGAGGTGGTGGGGGGAAGGAAGGGAAAATTTGGAACACAAGATTTTACAAGTGTCAGTGTTGAAAAATTATCTATGCATAGGTTTTGAAAATAAAAAGCTTTAATTAAAAAAAAAAGAATAAAATGGTACTATGAAAGGGAAAAAAAACAGCTCTAAGGGGAAAAAATAACAGAAAAAATAAAAAGAATGAGAAAAGTTCTTTGGATTTAGCAGTAAATTTTTTTTGTAGAGGAATTTTATTAAATTGTTGGGGTTGATAAATGAGTGACAAGAGGTTAAGCGACTTTCTAGGAGTTTGTGAAAAAGATAGGCTTGAAAGGAATAAACAACTTGAAGATTTGTCAGAATTAAGTAAAGATTTATTCTATAAGAAGTGACAATACAAATAAATATGGAAAGACCTACAAGAAATAATCTTAAACAAAGGTAACACAGAATTAGAACTGCATAAATATTGACTTTAAAATATAAAAAAAAAAAACAAAAGCAGTTTTATGCAATTATATAGCAGTGTATGGCGGAAAGTACTTTGGAATCAGAAGCCTCTGGAATCAGAGATCCCTCTGATGTTGATTACTTAAAGGGCCTTGAACAAGTCACTACCAGTCAATAATCAATCAATAAACAAGATATTAAGCACTTTTGAAAATGATAACAAAAATTTAAAAAGGTCCGTAAAAAGAAAAATAGCTCACAAGGAGACAAAACACATTTTTTTTTGGTTTGCATAACATATGTATGGGTAGTTCTTCAACATTGACCATTACAAAGCTTTCCGTTACAAATTTTCCCCCCTATTCCCCTCTCCTCCCCTAGATGGCAGGAAGTCCATTACATGTTTATTATTAAAATATTTGACAAGTTGAATATATGTATACATGTTTCCATACTTATCTTGCTGTGCAAAAACAATCGTATCTACATGAACAAAAAAAAATCTGAAACAAGAAACCCAATGCAAGAAAACATCGATATAGAGCATGAAAATGATATGTTGTAGTCCATATCTCACTTTCTTCACTGAACAGTTGGAACTGGTTTGAAACATTTCTTTGTTGAAGAGAGCCATGTCCATCAGAATTGATCATCATATAGTATTATTGTTGCCGTGTATAATGATCTCCTGGTTCTGCTCATTTTACTCAGCATCAGTTCATGCAAGTCTCTCCAGGCCTCTTTGAAATCGTCCTGCTGGTCCTTTCTCTTTCTCTTTCTCTTTCTTTTTCTTTTTTTTTTTTTTTTATTAAAGCTTTTTATTTGTATAACATATGTATGGGTAGTTCCCCAGCATTGATCTTTACAAAGCTTTCCGTTACAAATTTTACCCCCTGGTCCCTCCCCTCCCCTAGATGGCAGGAAGTCCACTACATGTTAATAATGTTGAAATGCTTGAGAAGTTATGCAAGAAAAATCCTATCTACAAGAAAAAAAAGAAAATCAGAGAGAGGAAACACAATGCAAGCAAACCTCAATAGAGAGCATGAAAATGTTATGTTGTAGTCCATATTTCATATCCCTCTCTCTGGGTGTATATGGTCTTCTTCAGTGAACAATTGGAACTCGTTTGAGACAATTCTTTGTTGCAGAGAGCCATGTCCATCAGAATTGATCATCATGTAATACTGTTGTTGCTGTTCTCCTGGTTCTGCTCATTTCACTCAGCATCAGTTCATGCCAAGTCCCTCCAGGCCTCTCTGAAATCGTCCTGCTGGTCGTTTCTTACAGAGCAATAATATTCCATAACATTCATATACCATAATTTATTCAGCCACTCTCCAATTGATGGGCATCCCTTCAGTTTCCAGTTTCTAGCCACTACAAAAAGGGCTGCCACAAACATTCTTGCACAGGTGGGTCCCTTTCCCTCCTCTAAGATCTCTTTGGGATATAGGCCCAGTAGAAACACTGCTGGGTCAAAGGGTATGCACAGTTTGACAACTTTTTGAGCATAGCTCCAAATTGCTCTCCAGAATGGTTGGATCCGTTCACAGTTCCACCAACAATGTATTAGTGTCCCAGTTTTCCCACATTTCCTCCAACATTCATCGTTATCTTTTCCTGTCATTTTAGCCAATCTGACAGGTGTGTAGTGGTACCTTAGAGTTGTCTTAATTTGCATTTCTCTGATCAATAGCGATTTGGAGCAACTTTTCATATGACTAGAGATGGTTTTAATTTCATCATCTGAAAATTGTCTGTTCATATCCCTTGACCACTTATCTATTGAAGGGTGGCTTGAATTCTTATATATATGAGACAATTCTCTATATATTTTAGAAATGAGGCCTTTATCAGAACCATTAAATGTAAAGATGATTTCCCAATTTGATGCTTCTCTCCTAATCTTGTCTGCATTTGTTTTGTTTGTACAGAAACTTTTTAACTTAATATAATCAAAATTATCCATCTGGTGTTCAATTAGGAGTTCCAGGTCTTCTTTGGACATAAATTTACTGAATTTTTTTTCTTAAAATCTTTCTGATGACAGTGAATAGTTAGGGTATAGTAATAACGATGTTATTTTTGTATTAATTTAGATATTCTAAGAAAAAACCTCAAAGTTTTGGTGGCCAACTGGTTATAAACACAATAGAACTTTCTCTAATCTTGATAGACTTGAATTGCCCATGATAAAAAAAAAAATCTCCTGACTCAAAATCATTTTTTAGTAGACTGAACATGTCTTTACCAGTTAGACTAATGTACTGAAAAGATGATTTTTCAAAGAGTGTTTTGGACATAATTGATGATTTAACTTTGTGCCAATAAATCCTAGAAAACCTAAGCTCTCAAGTAATTTCTTTTGTAGTTATGTCAGCTACTTAAATTAGATCTGACTTTTACATTAAAATGAATTAATAATTAATGTAATGAGGTGTTACTAGAAAATGTCATATCTGACCAGTGGTAGGATACTGAGGATTTGCCTTATTTTCATTGAATGAACATTCATGTTGAGATTGCCCACTGCTAAAGTCACAGATATATGTGGCACGTTATTGCTTTTTTTTATTTTAACTGTCTCTGTAGTTTCCAAAAATGCATTGTTTTCCATTTCTCAGTGTAATGTGGAACCTTACTGAAATATATCCTTCTCGAGGTGGACATTGAATTTGGCAGTTAGTAGATTCCCTTCCCATTTCTGACAGGTACTACAGAGAGATAGCTGAAGGGAAATCTTGCTTGCATCCTTTGCTTTCTCTTTATGTTCCTCTAGCCTTTCCCTACCCCTTATAAAAAATAATGTATAGTCTCATTCTTGCTCCTGATTTGATCAGTAGGGGAAAGAAGAGGGGCATATTTTTACAAAATATGTCAGAGTAAAGTGAAGATTTATTCCATAAGAAATGACAAGGATATAAAGAAATAAAGGAAGATTTACATGAAATAATCCTAAACAAAGTTTGGGATGAAGGATATACATGGAGTAAAGGGGAATTGTCCATAAGAAGATAAGAGTCAAGCATTGGAGAAGCACTGATATCAAAATTTTTGACAAATTCCTATACAGTGTCTTCAAAAGAGACCTCTTTTCTGTGCTAATGTATAAATAGTTTTAGGCAGTACATCTGTAAATATCATGAAACTTTCAACTAAAAGACGCTACTTTAAATCTTGAACTTTAATTCTTGAATTATCTCATCTCCCAAACTGACATGATAAAACCAGTCAGCTCTACACACCTTAAAGTAAAAAAATAGAAAATGTTAAGCAGTTGCAAAGGGAAGGTAAACAAGTCCTTTATTTAGCTTCTATTATATGCCAGTTATTGTGCTAAAGACTACAAATATTATCTCATTTGATTTTTACAACACTATTTTACAGTTGTGGAAACTGAAGCAAACAGGCCTAAAAAACCTTTTCTGGTGTTTTTATCTTATATGTAGCAACCAAATTAGACATTGTATACCCTGGCCTCCCTGTAACAAAAAGGTTTCACTCTTTAGAGTCTTATATTAAGTAAGAATTGCTTAGTGTCAGTTTTTTCCCCCACTGGTTTGCTGTTTTCATGTGTTTACCAAGTGAATCAATAGAACACCCTCATCTTTGCCTATTAAAATCTTCTATGATGTCAGGTGTTAGTTGCTCCATGAAGCTTTTCCTGATTTCTTCCAGGTGTTATCTTAAGTTTTCTTATAGCCCTTTGGATCATTTCTTTACTCCCCATTTTATTCTAATTTTGTACATATTTTATCTCTCTTCACTAGTAGATTATAAACCTCTTGAAATAAGAGAAGTAGTTTTTAGCTTCCTTTTGTACCTGAGTGCCTAGTATAGTCCTTTTCCTTTAGTATGTATCTTAATCCTTTAAGTTTAATTGAACTTAAAATTTTAACAATAGTATTACGGGAGAACCTTAGCCCCTCCTAGTTAATAGGAGCAAGAAAAGTAAACTTCATATTTCCTTTTGTTATTTTCAAACTTGTCTTTTAAAAACCTCACCATAAATTTAAAGGGAAGAGCAGAGTTTGGAGGTTCCTAAAGATGCATTAGTGGCTTAAAAGCTACATAGTATATAGCTGATTTTAGATGTCCCTATAGAGATAGCTATTTGGGTGAATTGAGGAATAATAATAATAGCTTCTTCTATAAAAGTGCTGGCAATATAGGGCATAATTGCATTGGCCTTGAAACACTAGCCAAGTCATTTTTCCCATTTAATCTCATGTTCTTTATATATATAAACTGAGGCTTGTTTATGTCTGAATTATTAAAGAAGTTAAATCATAATATACTCTTTTTTAAAAATCATAATATACTCTTGTAAGTACCTTTTCTGATTAGACTAGGGAAAATAAGTGGGTAAGAATTATGTGAGCTCTTTATAATTACTTATGTTCTTCTGCCAAGTAAGAGCTACACTTCTTTCCACTTTAGACATTTTAAAGACTTCAAAACAAATCCGTCTCGGCTTCTAAATCACTCATGAAAATATCATAAGGAAATTCAGATGCCAGGATAAAGAAGGGGGATGTATTTGGGGCATAGGACATAAGGAGTATATTTATACTTCTTACATCCCCTATGAAATTTTGACCAATTGTTGTTTACTTGCTCATTCTAGGGAAGTTATTTTCTATCTAGACTTAGTGGGTTCAGATTGTAATTTCATCAGAGATGATCATTTTTATGTTTTTTTTTTATTAAAGCTTTTTATTTGTATAACGTATGGGTAGTTCCCCAACATTGATCTTTACAAAGCTTTCCATTACAAATTTTACCCCCAGTCTCCTCCCCTCCCCTAGATGGCAGGAAGTCCACTACATGTTAATAATGTTGAAATGCTTGACAAGTTATGCAAGAAAAATCCTATCTATAAGGAAAAAAAAGAATCAGAGAAAGGCAACACAATGTAAGCAAATGTCAATAGAGATCATGAAAAGGTTACGTTGTGGTCCATATTTCATTTCCCTCTCTCTGGGTGTATATGGTTTTCTTCAGTGAACAATTGGAACTGGTTTGAGACAATTCTTTGTTGCAGAGAGCCATGTCCATCAGAATTGATCGAGATGATCATTTTTAGATAAATTGTTAGTATGTAACACAGATTCCATGGAATTAGTTTTCAAAGAATTTTTTCTTTTTCTCTCTCTTTTTTTTTTTTTTTTTGGTAAACTTTAATCCAGTTCCTGCCAGAATTATTGTAGATTTTCAATGAATTTTTCAAATTAATTAGGTAAATATATTGGTGGTTTAAGAAATTAGGGGAAATTTTCAGTTGTTTTATTGAAATAACTATTTTCATTTTAAAAAAAAAAGCAGCTAGATTTCATAAATAATCAAGTTAGCTTCTCCTTACTAATTTCTTAGGAAATACCAATAATTTCTTGCACAACAGTGATAAGTGTGGAAATGTGTATACATATATTCGATTTGTCAAGCATTTTAACATAATTAACATGTAGTGGATTTCCTGGTATCTAGGGGAGGGGTGGGGTCTAAGGAGGGAAATTTGTAACAGAAAGCTTGGTGTAAGGGTCAGTGTTGAAGAATTACCCTTACATATGTTTTGCAAATAAAAAGTTTTAATAAAGGGGGGAAAAAAAGAAAAAAAAACAATAATTCTCATTCCCATTCCCTAAAAGAAGATAATGAAAATTTTCACAAATAACTTTGATGAAACTTTTAGAACAAATTCATTGTAAATAAACTGCTGAATTGCACATAGCATGCATTTCAACAAAACAATTATTCTCATATGTAGAAATTTTAGTTTTGATTTTATTCATGACTAAAGCAAAATAAGAAACTATAATCCTGCTCATTTGCTATTTTAAGAAAGTTATAAAAGGTAGCAGTATTTTTTAAAAGTTGATAAGACACCTTTTAGTAAAGCTTCAGGATGTAAAGGAATCAGATAGTCAATAGCCACTAAATAAAGCTGCTGTTTGCTTGGCATTGTGCTAAGAACTGAGGAGACCAAAGAAATAAGACATTTTCTCTGCCTTCAAGGAATTTATAAACTTTTATTTTTGTACAGTATCCTAATAGTGTGATAAGATTTTTGACTTAAGTATTTACTCAGAAGTGGCTTTTTTTTTTTTAAGGGCATTCTTAATAGCTATGTGAAATAGGATCAAATACTTTGAAATTAATATTTTTGTTCTTAGATATTGGTCCTCTGAGCATTCAAGTGAATGTTCATTAATTCCCTTATTTTTAGTTTCTTATTTAAATCTTAATATATTCTAATTAAATAGTCATAATTTTCTTATTAGATTAAGTACATAGCACAAGACTAGAATTGCCTGGTCTATATCTTTGCCATTAGCAGGGTTATTCTTAATGGAACCAGGACAAATGGTTTAGGATTTTCAGAGAAGTAGGTTGGGCACAGCCTCCCTTGGTAATCCATTCCAGTTACTCTTTTTACCTAAATCATTTCTGCTGGCTTCCCTTGTTCTGCTCTTAGAAGAAACAGAACATGTCAAACAGCTTTTTAAAGAAATAAAAATGGCCTTTTCCCTTTTAAAGCAAAATTTTCTGTTTTTCAATACACTCTAATGACATTAATCCAAGATAATTTTGAATAAAATTGTTAAATCATCTTCCACCCATCCCCCAACATGCCTGGATTAGATGCTCCAATTTTGCCCTTTATTGAAATATTAATGTATTTAGAGCAGAAATGTCGTTTTTTAGGGAATCTAGAACAACAGCAAAGCTGAGGTCAAACTGCCATACAGGATGGACACCAAGGAAGCTGTGTTGGGAACAAAAAGAAATCAAAATAAGGTAGATGAAAAGTAGAGAACAAGCACTGGCCTGTTGGGGACATGGGGAAAAAGAAGAAGGGGAGAAGGGAGGAGTATGGGTATAATAATTCAGTTAGGAGAATATCAAAATGAGGAAATTTCTTAAAAAGAAAAGCATAATAGTAAGTAGTGGTAAGTTGGGTTTCCCTGGTGTCTTCCTTCAGAATTTAGAGAAATCACATTTACACATTTCCTTTGCTTGATTTGTAGTAAACTCCTTTTAACAAATGTGTTGGTAGAAGGGATTGGACAATACTGGTTATGATTTCATGTGTAAATTATTGCATAAAATTCACTGATGAAACGTGTTGCAGTAGTGACAGAAACAACACTCAAAAATTCATAATCGTACTTAGTGTCCTAAATTATTTGGGAAAGAGGTTGTAATAAGGAACTCTTCAATTTTACGTACTCAATGGACATATTCAGTACAACATGTTATTTTATCTTCCCTTCCTCTTCTGTCCATGATAGAATATTATGTTTTTGTTCATAGCAACATGAACCGTGAAGACCGGAATGTGCTTCGTATGAAAGAAAGGGAAAGGCGAAATCAGGAAATTCATCAGGGTGAAGAAGCCTTCCCACCCAACTCTCCTCTCTTTGCTGAACCTTACAAAGTTGTGAGTTTGCCTAATTTTAAACTTGTATCAATACTAAAATGTTATGGTTCTGTATTGGTTTGTTTTTTTTTTTTTTTTTTAACTTGAAAATTTGGTTCATTGTTATACCTTCTACTTTGTCACTAATTGGCTGTGTGATCTTGAATGAATTCCTTAACTCCTGGAACTGATTTTCCTTATCTCTGAAGTGTTTTAGTTGGGCTGGATGATCTTTAATGGCCTTTAATACTCTAAAACTTCCAACTTTTCTATTTTTATTTTAATTTGCAACTATATTTTAATTGCTGTATTTTTTAATTGCTTCACAATAAATGTGGTATTGTATCACATTTTTGATCAAAACAGTTGCATGAAATTCAATATTTTTATTAATATTTGTAGTGTATTGCTAATTGAAATACAAGTTTCAGTCATTGCACCTTAAGATTTTCTAATTTCTAAATTAGTTTTCTAAATCTCAAGGTTCAATGACTTATGAAACTTATTAAGAAGATAGTAAATTTAAGCAATATACTAAAGGTATCACTGGGAACGTGACAAATTTTCATCTTGTTTTAAGTAGCTGCACCCCTTAATTTTTCTGCTGAATTTTTTACATCAAAATTAACAATCCTTTTTGGCATTTGATTTATAATTATATACAACACTGATCAATGCTATCCTTGCTAAAATTCTGACATTTTAAAATTGAGAAACTTGAAATCTCCTTTATTGTTAGAGATTCTTTAATTACTTTTGGTCTATTTTGTGACTGATTTCAAATCTATGAAAGTGTATATATTTGGGGCAGCTAGGTGGCACAGTGGATAGAGCACCAGCCCTGAAGTCAGGAGGACCTGGGTTCAAATCTGATTTCAGACACTTAACATTCCCTAGCTGTGTGACCCTGGGCAAGTCACTTAACCCCAATTGCCTCAGCAAAAAAAAAAAAAAAGGTATATATTTAGTGTGTAATGACAGTAGTAATACTAAGATGACAAGCATTTCCTTTCTTGATTTCTCTAGCAAACAGAGCAGAAAATTTGACAATTAAAAATCTGATGGCAGTATACTTTACAGGCAGTTTTTGTAGGTTTTTCTAAATTTCATCTAGATTTATTGGTATAGCCATTTATGTTGCATAAATAATTTTTCCCCCACAAAATAATGTGTGTGGGCAAGGACCAGGGAGAGGAAAAGGCAGGAGGATAATTTTGAATAAAATTTTTTTAAATATTCAGCTAAAATGAAAAAATCTGAGAGCAATTTATAGTAGATTCTGAATTTTATGAAACACTTTAAAGAGCTATGCATTTATTTCTCTCAAATGTTACTTACTGGCAGTTATTTTTTTAAGAACTCTGAAATCATTAATGATGAGTGCCAGTACTTTGTGTTCCTTTTGGTAGGAGATAGTGTTAATTCTGTTTGGATAGTAACTAAAGAAACTTCCTCATTCTATGAAGTATATTAGAGATACAAATGTGTTAGACTGACCAATTCCCTTTTATTTTGTTTTGTGTTTGTTTTGTTACCTTAAGTACATTCGTACATTATTGATACTAAAACTTTACTGAATTTTAAAAATTAAACTTAAGATGACCAGAATTAATATTTCAAATTATCTTTATATTTTTTTAACATAAACTTTTTTTAAGATAACTGTTACTATTGTAGGGTCTGTAAGAAATACAGACTGATACCACTAAATTTTTATTCATAATTTTAGCCATAATTGGGATACTAGGGAACATGACATTCTTAGGGCTGTTTTCATTGGCATTCAAAATATGGAGATTGACCAACTGACTAACCTGAAGCTTTGTTGAATTAGAAAAATATTCCAGTTTTAACTTGAACCAGAATATTGAATGTTAAGGAACATTATATCATGCTACTTGGGAATATTTTCCTAAGTTGTCAGAATATGAGCATGGGCTATTTGGCTTAGAGCTTTGATAAGTTAGGGAATATTAAAGTTTGATATTTCTGGCTCCCTGATGTATATTTTTCCCCCAACTATTTTGCCAGCAAAGCTAGATTGCACTTAGAAATATCATGTGGTGTTTTCATTAATTTTCCAAACTGCTTGTTGCCACTAAAACTACCTCTTTAACCACCAAGGTTTCTAGCCCCAGCCAAAAAAAAAAAAAATCATATCAGTGAAATTATTTTTATCCTCTTCTGATCTTCCTCTCTATTAAATTTTCACATATTAAATTTGAGAGCTTTTAAAGTTGTAGTGACACAAAATATTTGTGTGTAAAAATGTATTCTTAAAAGAGTGAATTTTTCTTTATGTAATGGAATTGGGATTTGTTTTTATAGTCTCTGGCTTTTGTCAAAATTGGATTAATTAGGTTTAAAATTTTTCAAAATTTTTATGTTTAGTTGGAAAATAATTTTAATTATACACTTTATTATAATTTCATGTTATTTTATTCTTTGTATAGACTAGCAAAGAAGACAAATTATCTAGTCGTATTCAGAGCATGCTTGGAAACTATGATGACTCCTACGAAATGAAGGATTTTATAGGAGACAGATCTTTACAAAAGCTTGTTGCAATCCCCAAACCTACCATACCAACAACAGCAGATGAAAAACCAAACCCAAGTTTCTTTAGTGAACACCGACATGGTAGCTCTCATCAGAGCAGCAAATGGACACCTGTAGGACCAGCACCTAGCACTTCTTCACAGTCACAGAAACGGTCTTCAGGTTTACAGAGTGGACATACTAGCCAACGGACCAGTGGAAGTGGCAGTAACAGCACTAGTGGTGTTGGTCAGAGGCATGATCGTGAATCATACAGTAGTAGTGGTGGTGGTGGTAGCCGTAAAAAAAGCCAGCACGGAACAGAACACTCCAAATCTCGTTCTTCCAGTCCTGGAAAACCACCTGCTGTTTCTTCATTAAGCTCTAATCATTCCAGAGCTCATGGGAATGATCACCACAGCAAGGAGCAGCGTTCCAAATCACCACGGGACCCAGATGCAACTTGGGACTCACCTTCTCGTGTTCCTTCATTTTCAAGTGGGCAGCACTCCAGCCAGTCTTTTCCACCTTCATTAATGTCAAAGTCAAATTCAATGTTACAGAAACCTACTGCCTATGTAAGACCCATGGATGGACAGGAGTCCATGGAACCAAAGCTAACATCTGAGCACTACAGCAGCCAATCCCATAGCAACAACATGAGTGAGCTGAAGCCTAGTAGCAAAGCACATCTAACCAAATTGAAAATACCTTCTCAACCATTAGATGTAAGTTTATTATTTACTTAAAAGAACTTTAATTTAAGGTAAATGATGGAAGTATATTTTTAGAACTGGAAGGTCATCTTTATCCATACCCTTCTTTTTTGAGTTGAGGTAAAGGGACCTTGTGCAAAAAGATTAGTTACTCATTTTGGAAATACTACTGATCCCAAACTAGCTATTTAGTTTTTTGGCAACAAGAAGTATTGCATTTTGTTGAATTCTACAGGAAATAGCCCTGCCTAGGTAGAAAAATGCGATGAAGTGGTAACCATGATTCATTAATAACAGGCTTTTTTTTCCCTTTTGAGTTATATAGATTACATATTATATTTGTACATGTTCTCATTTATATGCTAGATTTACATATTCTAAAGATTGAGGCTCTCACTACATACCTCGAAGCTATTGAAATATTTTTTAAAGATGCATATACAATCTTTTTTTTTTAATTTTTATTATATTATTTTATTTTTTCAAATACATGGAAAAATAGTTTTCATCATTCACCTTTGCAAAATCTTTTGCTCCAAATTTTTCTCCCTTTCTCTACCCTTACCACCACTCCAAGACAACAAGCAACCTGATAAAGGAGACATTTTAAATTCAAAGTTGTTTGTATAGTAATGACAATTCCAAAGTATTCTTCAAAGTAGTTACAGGGATGAACCATAATATTAATAAAATAGCCAATTTTTACATTTTCAGGAAAGTTTTTAGTACCCAGAAATCTAAAGTATAAAGATTAATTAAATTTGTATTTGAAACAACTATTTATTAAGTAATTGTAATGATTAAGATCAAAAGAGATGAGAGACTGCTCTTTCTTCTCTTTAATAAAGAGATGGGTTACTATGTGTGTAGAAAATTGCATATAAAATAGGTTTCCTCAGAAAAGGCTTTTGGAACATACTTCATTGTCAGACTCACTTGATTTGTTTAGTTTTTCTAAATAACATTTACACTTCATTTGCAAAAGGGTGTTTCTTTGGGTAAAAGGAATTCAGAGGGAGGTATTCAGAACTGTAGGTGATCTTAAAAGAGATCACGTTTTGTTTTTTTACCCCAGTTTATTCATTAAATGCTATTTTAAAGTAAAGCTCCATTTATAATCTTAGTGATCTCTTTCCTGGTTGATCCCATTTATTTTTCAACTTCCATTTTTTCTGTTCTCTTCTAAAATAATGTTTGTTGATTTATATGCAATGATTTAAAATTTGCAAAGATTAAAATTATTTTTTTTTGTAATCTATATCTCTTGTTTAGTTACAATTTTCCCTAAAATCATAGATCCAAAAAATACTTTATTTCATTCTGTAGGTTTTTTTTTTTTTTAATTATGTGTCTTTTTATATTAAGATCAACTTTACTTTTGGAGCTTATTTTGCTTATACTGTACATTGTGGTAGCTAAGCCTTACGTTATCCAAAAAAGTATTTTCCTCAAGTTGATAATGTTAAATGGTGTTTTATTTGAATGTGTTTTTGTCTTGTTCCTTTCCTCACTTGTTTAGATTATTTAATATGTTGACTTGAAAAATAACCTGTAATCTTCCCTTTTTTAGGCATCTGCATCTGGTGATGTGAGCTGTGTGGATGAAATTCTTAAAGTAAGTCATCTGGTTATTTTGGCTTATGAAAATTATTTATGATTTTGGCTAAAATCAATTACAGTAATAGATTTTTGTCAAAGTTAACATCTCTATCAGATAATTTGTTTTAACTACACAGTTGGAATACTTCACACTTTCTAAAAGAAACCTTCAAATTAACAGATAGTTTTGAGAGCAGGTTTAAACACAAATTGTTGCTTGACAGGTACAGCAAAAGTGTTTTTGAGGTGTAGATCTGGTCCTAATGAAGTTTGCTAATCACTTAGGTTGAGAATAGCATTAAAATCTCATTAAAATAAATTCATGACCAGGAATTACATTCCTGGGCTGTGGGTACTAGAAAGGGAATAGAGTTGTTACCTGCTTCTTTTATTAATTAGCAAGCAAAGTCTTTCTTGACTAGCCCACAGTGATTTTGTAGGAGGACTTTTTCCTTATATTACTTATTTGACCTTAGACTTATACATAAACATAAGTCATTTAAAATAGTCATTTGCTTGATCTCTTGAAGTAAGCTATAGAAATGAGGTTATGGACTGTATTACTGTTCATCTTTGTGTAATATGTTTTGCACACAATAAAGAGATATTTGTTGACTAACTAGATGCATTTTCTAGTTTGGGCATGTGCAAGTATACACAACAATTATAGAAAAAGCAAAATATGGCTTTTGGCATGGTTTGCTTTTTTATATTTGACTTGGTTGTAAAGTAATTGTAATAATTCATTTTAGGAGATGACCCATTCATGGCCGCCCCCCTTAACTGCAATTCATACACCTTGCAAAACAGAGCCTTCTAAGTTTCCTTTTCCAACTAAAGTGAGTAAACGAAATTACTTTCATGCTATAAACAATTTCTAAATGGCTTTAATAAAGTTATGAAGATATTTAAATGTGGCATTCAATTTCAGAAGTGAATTTTGGACTCATAACTTGTCATTTATGGCAACTAGTCTTCTCAATAATTGCCTTTTATAGAATGCAATTCTGTTTCTTTTCTTTGTCTTCACTTTAGTCTGAAGGATTTATTTTTTCATTTTTCATCTGTTCCAGTTTTTTGCCCTCTACTGAAATGGAAAGTTCTAAAATCAAACGTTATTTCTATGCTGCTAATAAATAACATTGCCATTTTTTACTCCAGATACATTTCTTTAGATAGCTGTGTATTTGGGATAATTTAATGTATGGGACCATTCAAAGCATCAGAAATAAAATATATATAAAATTCCATACAACATATCAACTTTTCTGAAATGTCTTGCCATTCAAATTCATTTGTTTTGTTGAGCACAAACTACAGGAATGGTGGGAAATGAGGGTAAGATTTCAAGTTAGAGCAAAGCCTTGTACAGAGCTTTATGTGCCAAGCTGAGGAATTTGGATTTTATCTTAGTGGCAGAAAGAAGCTAGAGCTACTGAAGATTTTTGAGCAGGAGAGTGACATGGATTCAAACAGTGTTTTGAGTTATTTTGGCAGCTAAAACTAGAAACAGGGCAACCAGCGGATTGTAGAGAGGAAAGGAACAAACTTTATTTATTTTTATTAAAGCTTTTTTATTTGCAAAACATATGCACGGATAATTTCTCAACATTGACCCTTGCAAAGCTTTCTGTTCCAAATTTTTCTCTCCTTTCCCCTACCCCTCCCCTAGATGGCAGGTAGTCTAATACATGTTAATTATGTTAAAATATGTGACAAATCGAATATATGTATACATATTTGTACAGTTATCTTGCTGTACAAGAAAAATGGGATCCACAAGAAAACAAAATCTGAGAAGGTAAACACAATGCAAACATCAATAGAGAGCATGAAAATATTATGTTGTGTTCCACATTCATATCCCTCTCTCTGGGTGTATATGGCTTTCTTCATCACTAAATAATTTGAACTGGCTTGAAATATTTCATTGTTGAAGAGAGCCATGTCCATCAGAATTGATCATCATATAGTCTTGTTGTAGCCATGTATAATTATCTCCTGGTTCTGCTCATTTCGCTCAGCATCAGTTCATTTAAGTCTCTCCAGGCCTCTCTGAAATCATCCTGCTGGTCGTTTCTTACAGAATAATAATATTCCATAACATTCCCATATCATAACTTATTCAGCTATTCTCTGATGGGCATTTATTTACGTAGTTTCCAGTTTCTTGGAAACTTGGAAACAAAAACACTTTTGCACATGTGGGTCCCTTTCCCTCCTTTAAGATGTTTTTGAGATATAAGCCCAGTAGAAACACTGCTGGGTCAAAGGGTATGCACATTTTGATAGCCCTTTGGGGTACCAAATTGCTCTCCAGAATGGTTGGATCTGTTCACAATTCCACCAACAATGAATGTATCAGTGTCCCAGTTTTCCCACATCCCCTCCAACATTTGTCATTATCTTTTCCTGTCATCTTAGCCAATCTGACAGGTGTGTAGTGGTATCTCAAGAGTTGTCTTAATTTGCATTTTTCTGATCAATAGTGATTTGGAGCATCTTTTCATATGACTAGAAATAGTTTTAATTTCATCATCTGAAAATTGTTCATGTCCTTTGACCATTTACAACTGAAAGAACAAAAATAAATTGAAAATATATACTATGTATTTATAATATCCAAGCTTGCCCCCAAAGAAGAGGAATAAAATATATTATTATTTCTTAATTTCTTTATGAGAAATTAAAATATATTCTTAATTTTTTATTTACAGAAGTAGGATATTAAAGGGTTGTGAAACCGCATATACTGGTAAGCTTGGTTGATGGATGTATTGGTTAGTTTTACTGAACTTTTTTCTCTTTTAAGGGACAGATTTCTGATAATGATGAATGTTGAAATTGGGGAAAATAAGTGAATTTGAAAACAAAAGATAGTTTAAAAAAATTTTTTTAAGACTTGCCAAATATTGAGAGCAGTGACCACCTGAAAGAAAAAACTTTAAAATTACGTCACAAATAATGACAGCAATAATATAACATTTCTGGCATGTGGCTAAAGTAGTCCTAAGTGGCAGATTTTTATTTTTGTACACTTATATTAATGAAAGAGAAGACTAATAATAATAAAAAATTGAGCTAAGTTCTAATGGTCTTCTGATGAAGAGAGTCATCTGTACCAGAGAGAGGACTATGGGGATTGAGTGTGGATCACAACATAGTATTTTCATTTTTTTTCTCTTTAATCTAATTTTTCTTATGCAGCATGATAATTGTAGAGATATGTATAGAAAAATTGAACATGTTTAATATATTGGATTTCTTGCCCTCTGGGGAAAGGGATGGGGGAAAAGGAGGGGAAAAAATTTTGGAACACAAGGTTTTGCAAGAGTGAATGTTGAAAATTATCTATGCATATGTTTTGAAAATAAAAAACATGGGGCTAAAAAGAAATCAACTACAAAAACTAAAATAACCATAGAGAATTACAATTTAACAAATTTGAATTTTTTTTAATTGAAATAATAAATTTGAGTTTTTGGGAAAATGTAAATTGATTAAGCTATTAAATTAATCAAAAGAAAACAAATTTTAAAAATTGGGAAAAGAGCAATTATAGTAATTAGAGAATTAATAAAATTATGGGCTATTATTGGAAATCTAAGTGACATAGATGAATATCTATAGAAATAGAAAATTAGAACAAAAATTTTAAAACAACTCAAATGACCTACTTTGAGCATGACAAATCTGTAATATAAAGGAATTGGACTAGATGACCTGAAGATCCCTTCCAAAATTAATGCTGCAAACTAACTATTACAGTAGAAAATGCTTGTATGACTAGTATTGAACTTATTAGTGAATTCTATCAAGCATTTAGAGGACAAAAGCTCATTAGTTTTCAAAAATAGAGAAAAGTAAGACTCTAGGAAGAAATTTCTTCTATGGAACATTTATGATCCTGATATTCAAACCACAGCACCTCAGAAAAAAAGTACTCTATACTACTATCACTTATAATCATTGATGTAAAAGGGGATTTTTATGTCAATTTATATGGAATATTGGCAAATTTTAGCAATCTGTCCCAGTTTTTCTTCTTTTTTTTTTTTAAAACTTTATCATCTGTTTAATTTATCATCTCCTATTTCTCCTTTTACAAACAAAATCTTAGGAACACAAAAGCTTCTTATACCTATAAAAATTCACTTCCTAACCATATTTCACATTTCAATCCATTAGTTTGTCACCAAACTCCACCACCCTGCTGAAATTACTCTGTCTAAAGTGAAAAATGATCCCAGGGCCAATAGTATTTTCTAATTCCTTATTCTTCTTGTCCTTTTTTGCAGCTTTGAAGCTCACTGAGTAACCTCCCCTCTCTCTATTCCAAGATACTACTTTCATTTTTCTTGCTGCTATTCTTACTGCTTCTTCTTAGTTTCAATTGCTGTTCATCTGTTTCTTACTCTTTAATCATAAGTGTACCTAAAAGATCTTAAGCTATCTCTTCATTCCCCAAATGATGTTATATAGAGTTGCGTTTATGGAAATACAGGGATTTGGAGGGGACCTTTGACACTATAAACTATGGAGATGTATTGCAAAACATTACAGAAAATTCTTTTTGGTGACAACAATCAAACTTCCGTGAATTTTAGCAAATTGATTTTATAAATGTTTAGACCAATATATTTTTCTATAATGATTTAAATTAAGAGAATATGTTTCAAGTATGTTAGAGTAAGGGAAACCATTCATTTTTCATGGAGGGTAATAAGTTAAGAAAGGATCAACATTGTAATATGGAATGTTAGTGACTAGTAAAGAAAGAAGAGCAAGCACACATAAAGGATTCAGAATGATGCTGTTTAACAAAGGAAAAGTCCATAATTGACTATAAAGTTGGCTAATAATGTGTAATAATTCAGTGAACAGAATATTAAATTATAAGTGATTAATTTTTTTTTACCTTGTCATATAACTATTAAAAACAACATAATACTCCAAGATAAGTTATCTGGAACAAGGCAGTTTGATTTGAAGTCAGCTTCTCAAATGAATGTTTCGATTTTCTTTTGAGATCGCTGTAATATAATTTTCTTTTTGCATTTTTAGGAATCTCAGTCAAATTTTGGCCCTGGAGAACAGAGTAAGTATTTCTGTTACTTTGGTTCTCAAATTAAACAGACAACAAGTGTGTATTTTGTGCTTGGAGTTGGTGACACATAAGACCTAGGCCTTCCCCTAATAATCTTTTAATCTTGTAAGAGTGATAAACATATACACAGAAAAATATAATGTAAGTTATATTATAAGGGAGTTAGAGTAGTATGAAAGATATGGGGGTGGCTTGAGGGAATCAAGATTGATTTTGTCCTAGAAAATTACTCATTGAATAAGCTGTCTGGTTCCCTTTGTCAAACTAAGTACCCTTTAAGATATGCCTACTTTGTTTTTTACATTTTAGTTGATGAGTTGCTTTATAGTAAGATATTTGGAATACTTACTTTACTTACAAAGCTAAGTTTTTTAGATCACTATAGACTTCAATTAACATATTCATCATGTTAAAATAAATTTCTGACCCATAAATGAAAATGAAAGATTTCCAAGCTATGCTTAACAGAAAATACATAAATGTATTTTGTGTATCTCTAATCATCTTTTCCTATCTATGAAAACAACATAAGACTTTGCTGGAAAATTCCCAGAAGTTTTTAATACCTTCTTCCCTCCTTCCATCTTTAGCTTTTTCCCAGCTTTTTCTCGTATCTGCCCAAATTTCAAAGCTATTCTCAGAATTCTAAATTCCTTTTTTTCCATTTTATTAAAGCTTTTTATTTGCAAAACATATGTATAGGTAATTTTTCAACATTGACCCTTGCAAAGCCTTCTGTTATAAATCCCCCCCCAACCCCCACTGCTCCCCTAGATGGCAGGAAGTCTATTACATGTTAATTATGTTAAAATACTTGACAAATCGAATATATAAATACATATCTCCACACCTATCGTTGTTGTGCAAGAAAAAACATATCTACACAAAAGACATAATCAGATAAAGGAAACACAATGTAAGCAAACATCAGTCGAGAGCATGAGGACATTATGATGTGGTTCACATTTCACATCCCTCTCTCTGGGTGTATATGGCTTTCTACAGTGAACAATTGGAAGTGGTTTGAGACAATTCTTTGTTGCACAGAGCCATGTCCATCAGAATTGATCGTCATATAGTATTGTTGTTGTCGTATATAATGATCTCCTGGTTCTGCTTGTTTCACTCAGCATCAGTCCATGCAAGTCTCTCCAGGCCTCTCTGAAATCATCTTGCTGGTCATTTCTTACAGAGCAATAATATTCCATAACATTCATATGCCATAATTTATTCAGCCACTCTCCAATTGATGGGCATCCAGTTTCCAGTTTCTAGCCACTACAAAAAGAGCTGCCACAAACATTCTTGCACATGTGGGGCCCTTTCCTTCCTTTAAGATGTCTTTGGGATATAAGCCCAATAGAAACACTGCTGGGTCAAAGGGTATGCACAATTTGGTAACTTTTTGAGCATAGCTCCAAATTGCTCTCCAGAATGGTTGGATCCGTTCACAGTTCCACCTCAGGATTCTAAATTACACTAGCAGTTTCCACTACCAACGTTAGCTTTTTACCTATTACTAGAGGAAAAAGAGGTTTATTCACACCCAGACTAAGATCTTTAGGTGTGAAGCATGGTACCCTAAAAAAGCCATTGCATGGTGATTGCATTTGTTAAACAAAATATATGAAGATATGCAGCTGCGGATACTTTAGTCATTGAGTGAAGATTTTAGATCATAAAATGTCAGAGCTGGAAGGAATCTCAGTCATCTATTCTGAGCCTTCTCATTTTAACAAATGAGAAAATTAAAGACCACAGTGAGAAAGAGACTTGTTTATATTCACAGAGCTTATAATTGGAGAAACAGGGTCTTATACTGGGGTACTCTCATTCTAGGTATAGTGAGCTCCCTAAAATGAACTGCCTTCCAGATACTGATCTTTTTGTTTAAGATTAACCCTCACAAGGGCAAAACATTGAATTGGTGTGAATGACTAGGCTTTGGCTAAGTGAATTCCATTGTGGCCTGATAGGCAACGGTGAGCAATAACTATTCCATTAAGTACAACCAATGATTAATTTAGGGTTGTATTTTCAGGCATGGAATTACATAACTATAACACTGATTCAGGCTTAATTCCTATATCTTCAATAATCATTTTAAACTTTTCAGTTAAACATTGCAAACTAACCTCAACTATAACTTACATTCATAGTTAGGATGCTTTTCTTGATATTGAAAGTTTCTGATATTATGTCAGTCAAAAAGGATTTTCTTCTGTTACTATTGCTATTCAGTGATATAGCACAACAGACTGGATAGTATAAGAAAACTGAGGTTGTCTCAAGTCAACTATGTTACTATTTAAATCTTCTCAGTTATTCTCATTAAATGTTACTATAATTTGGTTGTTTCTCAAACTGTCAGTTACTCACTTGACCAATCTCTTTATTCTAGAAAGATACGCTCCTTCATCTAAAACTTCAAATGGGCACCAGTCCAAATCGTAAGTTAATTTCATAATTACCTTTAGTTTTTAAGAGTTCCTTTGTTTAGAGCTATTATTGTATATAGTTTGAGAATTTAGGGCAAAATTTTAGAAATGTTATCTTTTTAGGTTTGGAATAATTTTCTTAATCTTATTTGTGATTGTATAGTAAGTATTAAAATGTCCTTTAAAAGGTGCAGCTAGGTGGTGTAGTGAATAGAGCAGAGCATCAGCCCTGAAATCAAGAGGACCTGAATTCAAATCTGATGTCAGACCCTTAGCTGTGTGACTCTGGCCAAGTCACTTGATCCCAATTGCCTCAGCCAAAAAAAAAAAAAAAAGTATAATCAATGCTTATAAGACCTATGAGCCAATTGATGGTGTTTCAATATACAACAGAGAAAGAAGGAGGACTGACTAAAAATGTGTTCCACTGATCATTTATTGAATCTGATAAGACAGGAGAGATTAAATCAGTGTAACTCATCATTGATGCAGATCATCATTACATAATCACATTTGTGTTGAACACAGGTCCTTTTTGATCATCTTCATGTATGAGAGAGCTTTGAGTTCTATCGTGTACATAACATGCTGAACATACGTATTAAGATTTTTAGCAGTCTAGTCAAAAAAGTGTTAAACATTTGATATTCAGGCATGGAAAAAAAATCACTACTGAATGTAATTATATAACTTGCTCTGTACCAAATGTTCAGGGAACTTGTATGAAGAAGTCAGGAATTTTTTTTTTCTTTTTGCTGAGGCAATTGGGGTTAAGTGACTTGCCCAGGGTCACACAGCTAGGAAGTGTTAAGTGTCTGAGACCAGATTTGAACTCAGATCTTCCTGACTTCAGGGCTGGTGCTCTATCCACTGCGCTATCTAAGCTGCCCCCAGGAAATTTTCTTAAAGCTGTCTTGGAAGTCATAGCAATATAATATGCTAAGAAGAAAATCATTCTTTTTTCTACTCTTAAAGACAATTTGTCTCATTTTTATGCTCAAAATTAGCCATCAAGGAGTACTATTTAGTTGGCATGGTGAATAAGATTCTGAACTGAGATCAGATTTGCCAATACAGGTGTGAAGAGAAGTGTAAGTAATTACAATAAAAGAATTCTTTTCCTATTGACTGGATATTGAAATATAATCCAAGGAGCAGAAAACATTACAAAATGAGGATTCTGGTAAATGAAGCCTTTAATTCAATAAACATTTATTGAGGAACTGTACTACATGCCAGGGATACAAATCATAAATGAAATGTGAGCAAGGGAAAACAGAAACAACTAGAGAGATTAGTAAAGACCTTTAGTTAGAGATAAACAAGGAAAAGTGTTCCACTTAAGTAAGACAGTTCATGTAAAGACAGAGGTGTGAGACGCAGTATTGTATAATAAGAACAACAAGTATATGTTATATTGGAACATAAAATATAATTTTAGGGATTAATTGGAAATCATTTTTGAAAGGTAGTGTAGATCTATGTTATGAAGGGCTTTAAATACCCAAGACAGGAAGTTGCATTTTATTTTAGGGAAATACTGACAACTGTTGAGAGGACAAACTGGACAAGGGAATAAGAAGACCAGTTAAGAAGCTATTACAATAGTCCGAATAGAGAGGTTGTGAAGACATGAACTAGCAGCATGAATATCTAAGAGGAAAGAAGGGGATAGATAAATGTCAGAGGTAGAATCTAGAAAATTTGATAGCATATTGGTTATGAATGGTGAAGGATAGAGAAGAGTTGGTAACTGTTCTCATAGTTGCGTGCCTGGTGATAGAAAATAATTATTTGAGATTCCCTGAGTTTTGGAACCCTGTTCTTCACAGCTGCAATGACCACTCTACTGTCTTTGATATAACACTGATGGACAATGTGCTCTATATTATAGTGTTTTCAGTCATTCCATTCTGCTCTTAGATACATCTATATTTTAATACCAGCAGTTGCCCAGTGCTACTTTATGGCTGTAATTCACAGAACACCATAGTATCCAAAAAATCATTATTGCAATGGAGAGATCATGGGTATTACCATGGCATATTGCCAACAGTGATTTATAAGTAATATTAAAGTTATTTTCCAAGAAAGAAGTGTCCAGAAAAGGAGTTGGACTGGTCTGTAGTAGAAATAAGGAATAATAGATGGATAGTCTAATTTATGTACTTGGTACCTTTTAAATGTTAATAATAGCTGTAAGAACATCTCTAGTACATGGGGGTAACATATAGAAAGAAATTGCACAGAATGAGGTACTGTTTGATGGATTACATATCATTAGAGGAAGTACCCATATTAAAGAGAAGTATTAAAATTTAGAACTATTCAGGAGAATAATTACCAACTACTGAACACACATCCCTGGGTAAATAGTCAGGGATTCTTACATTCATATGTAATTCATCTACAATATGGAACAAAATCCTTTGTTCTTTGTTATGGGTTAGATAAATTAGAATGTTGATTGGTGAGATTAAACCATGATTTTTACAAATGATTGAACATATCTGCCTCCAGATTTGGGGGGAGGGAGGAAGAAACCATAGCTAGATGTTTTTCTCTGCGTGTTTTCTCTGTATACATAATTGTTTTGGGGAAGACTTCCAATAAGCAATTGTGGATAATTCTTGCAAATTGTGGGTATAATTGGACTAAATAATCTTAAAGGTCCCTTCTAATACCAAGTCTATGAATTTATGAACATTGTTTTATATAATACTTTTTTTTTTTTTGAATTTACAAAACATGTATGGGTAATTCTTCAACATTAACCCTTACATAGCTTTCTGTTACAAATTTTTCCCCCCTATTCCCCACCCCTCCCCTAGATGGCAGGATGTCTACTACATGTTAATTATGTTAAAATACTTGACATATTAAATATATGAATACATATCTCCACACCTATCATTGTTGTGCAAGAAAAAACATATCTACACGAAAGACATATCAGATAAAGGAAACACAATGTAAGCAAACATCAGTCGAGAGCATGAGGACGTTATGATGTCCACATTTCACATCCCTCTCTCTGGGTTTATATGGCTTTCTACAGTGAACAATTGGAAGTGGTTTGAAACATTTCATTGTTGAAGAGAGCCATGTCCATCAGAATTGATCGTCATATAGTATTGTTGTTGTCGTATATAATGATCTCCTGGTTCTGCTCGTTTCACTCAGCATCATTTCATGCAAGTCTCTCCAGGCCTCTCTGAAATCATCTTGCTGGTCGTTTCTTACAGAACAATAATATTCCATAACATTCATATACCATAATTTATTCAGCCACTCTCCAATTGATGGACATCCATTCAGTTTCCAGTTTCTAGCCACTACAAAAAGGGCTGCCATAAACATTCTTGCACATGTGGGGCCCTTTCCTTCCTTTATGATTTCTTTGGGATATAAGCTCAATAGAAATGCTGCTGGGTCAAAGGGTATGCAGAGTTTGATAGCTTTTTGAGCATAGCTCCAAATTGCTCTCCAGAATGGCTGGATCTGTTCACAGCTCCACCAACAATGCATCAGTGTCCCAGCCTTCCCACATCCCCTCCAACATTCATCATTAACTTTTCCTGTCATTTTAGCCAATCTGACAGTTGTGTAGTGGTACCTCAGGGTTGTCTTAATTTGCATTTCTCTGATCAATAGTGATTTGGAGTGTTTTGTATAATACTTTTAACAATTTTACTTCATTGATATTAAGAAGTTCTTATAGAAAAAATTAGTGGTCATAAAAATGGTTGAAATTATTCCTTCTTGGAAAGGGCCCCATATGTGCAAGAATGTTTATGGCAGCTTTTTTTGTAGTGGCTAGAAACTGGAAACTGAAGGGATGCCCATCAATTGGAGAGTGGCTGAATAAATTATGGTATATGAATGTTATGGAATATTATTGTTCTGTGAGAAACGACCAGCAGGACGATTTCAGAGAGGCCTGGAGAGACTTGCATGAACTAATGCTCAGTGAAGTGAGCGGAGCCAGGAGATCATTATTCATGGCAACAACAATACTATATGAGGATCAGTTCTAATGGACATGACTCTCTTCAACAATGAAATGCTTCAAACTAGTTCCAATTGTTCGGTGAAGAGAGCCATATACACCCAGAGAGAGGGATGGAAATATGGACCACAACATAACATTTTCATGTTCTCTATTGAGGTTTGCTTGCATTGTATTTCCTTTATCGGATTATTCTTGTAGATATGATTTCTCCTGCACAAAAAAATGATGCAATAACTATACATATATTCGATTTCTTAAATATTCTAACATAATTATCATGTAGTGGATATCCTGCCATCTAGGGGAGGGGTGGGGAGTAGGGGGGAAAAATTTGTAACAGAAAGCTTTGTAAGAGTTAATGTTTAGGAATTACCCATACATATGTTTTGCAAATAAAAAGTATTAATAATAATAATAAAAATATTTAATAGGGCTTAAAAAAAAAAAGAAAAAAGAAATTATTCCTTCTTGCTTAGTTCTTAACTCCAGATATGAAACAAACAAGCCTGAATGGCTTGCCTGTATTATTGGTAGATATTTGTCTAGCATGCTTTTATAGAATATTTTGAAAAACCCTAACCCCTTTTTTTCTCCCTCTAGTATGTTAAAGGATGATTTAAAACTTAGCAGCAGTGAAGATAGTGATGGAGAGCAGGTAGGTAATTTCAGATCTTGCCAGTGTTAAAAAGTTAAATAATAGATTTTGGTTGTCAATTGCTGTAATAGGAGTGGTAGTAAGAGGAATCCTTAATGTTTGTATATAGCACCATGTATATCAATTAACAAGCATTTTTAAAGTACTTATTATGTGGAGAGGTCAGAAAATAAGCATTTATATAGTGCCTGCCATATGCCTGGCACTGTGCAGTAGTGCTCTTACTCTTGATGGTATAGGGTTATCACTCTATCTTGAGGAATTTTGTCTCCCACCATCACTCTCTCTTAAGAACTTTACATAAATATTACCTTATCTGACCTACTGTGTGGCAGGCAACTGTGCTAGGAGATATAGAGACAAAAATGCTCTTATGCTTTCAAAGAACTTTTAACAGTTAATTCTTAATTGTTAAAGAATCATATTTTAAAAATTTTTTTTTAACTTTATTGCATTCTGACTGAGGAAATTCTGGTTTCTTGTCTTTTAACTGGACAAGATTAGCTTGTCTTAAAATGAAATATGCTTTGTTTGATAATTATACTCAATATGTGAGAATTCATGAGTTAGGAGAATTTTTCAGGAAGGAATTAAGTGGCCTCTCTCGGTTGCTTCCTTAGTGAACATTTACCTGCTTTTTTATTCTTTGTCAGTATTGGACAAATATCTTCTGAAATTCCTTTTCCTTTCTTCTCATAAGTTTCCCCCCAAAACAAACAAACAAACATGGAGAGCTTAGGGTAATTTGGTCTTCCCTTTATTAATACATTTTAGTCCCTTATAAAGTTTTCCTGTATAGTAAGAGCATCTAATGGGTTTTGGTTTTTTTTTTTCCCCTTAGAATAGGACTAGTCTATTCTGAAGAGTTGGGGTATCACTTTTAGTCTAATAAAAATAGCAATTTATGCTTTTAAAATAAAAAACTCTCATTCCTTTTTAAGGGGCTAAAACAGTCCAAGTCTTCATTGTCATTGCCTGTTTTTCATTTATTTTGAGTCAAGTGGAGTCCAGCCCCTCATTTTTAGTAGATAGTTTTCAGCATGAAAAATACACTACAATATTTATGGCAAAATATTCATACAGATAAGTTTAACTTTTTGAAGATGCTTTTTTCTACACTGAATCTGTACCAATCAGGAAGATGATAATTATGATACAGATTCCTCAATGAAAGGAAGTATTGGGAAATTATTGCAAAGATAAATTGATAATGCATTTAGTTGTGATTTAGGGTGTTGATCACATTCTGTTTGTAAAATAATAAATGTGTTTCATGAATTATTATATTTTAATTATAGGATTGTGATAAAACTGTGCCAAGGAGTACACCAGGAAGGTAGGCATTGATGTGTGTTTGGGGTGAAAGTGTGATAAAATAATATACGTATTTATATAATTGCTTATGTGTATAATATATACATTCTGGGTGTGTGTACATTATAAAATAGCTTCAGAAACCTTTGGATATAAGGAGTTAAGTTATGGTGAAGTAGCTTTGGGGCATAGCAGCTTTGCACAAAAATGTTTTATTTGATATTTTTGGGCAGAAATGCTTTACAAATAGTTAATTATTAGAAATGAAATAAATAATGAAATTGTGTTTAAGAAAGCTATATTCATTTCTTCATTGAAATAAAGTTTAAATTTTATCTTTTTTTTTTTTTTTTTTAAAGTAATTCTGAACCTTCACACCACAATAGTGAAGGAGCAGATAATTCTAGGGATGACTCAAGTAGCCATAGTGGTTCTGAAAGCAGCTCTGGATCTGACTCGGAGAGTGAAAGTAGTTCCAGTGACAGTGAAGCCAATGAACCATCACAGAGTGCATCTCCTGAGGTAAGGTGATGGCAGTCCTTACTCTGAGCTAATCTTCATGTGCTACTGAGAGTTAGGATTAATTGGAAGGGGTAATTCTGAAAGTAAGAGTGTGTAGAAATACTCTGCATTCTTGACTATCCAGGCTGAACTTTTCCACCATAATTACAGGAAAGCTGCATGAAAAGGGAAGTAGGAGAATTTTGTAGGTAAATCAGATAATTACTTTTCCTATTTCCTTGATATCTAAGTTTCTGGTCTAATTTGCTTTATCTACAGCCTCCTTGATTGTATATCACTTAAAATTGTACATTTTATTATTGTAAATCACTTAAACAATTTTTCTTTAGGCTTATAACTTCAGTTTGTATAATTTCAGCTTAAAGTTCTCAGGGATATTAGGGCAGGAAATAAGAAAATCTAAGCAAGTATAGTTTTGTTACTAAATTTTATTGAATATGCAGGTGAAATTTCATCCATTGTGTACAACTTTGATCATGGAATTTTCCACTACTTGAGGCTATTAAATATTAACTATGTATTTTCAGTTCAATATTGCTTTTGGACTTTGATGATTAATGGGAATATTGACCACTTAGAAGTCATATGTAGCATTTAGCTTTTCACTAAAGTTATCAGAATTCCAAGTCAAGATATTAAATTATTGGGATTGGGGATTGGGAAGGAGAAAAGGGGGAGGTGAAGAGATAGTGTCCTTTCTTGAAACTGCCAATTAATTTCTGACTGGGACTGAGAATAATTTAAATCTAATGTCTTTAGGAAGATAAAGATGTGTAAATTTAACATAGAAATGATATATTGTTTTCTTTTTCAGCCTGAACCACCACCAACAAATAAATGGCAACTTGATAATTGGTTGAATAAAGTGAATCCACATAAAGTGTCGCCAGCTTCTTCTGTAGATAGTAATATTCCATCCTCTCAAGGTTATAAAAAGGAAGGTCGGGAACAAGGGCCAGGAAGTGGCTACATTGAACAAAATGGACCTAAAGAATCCAATTCTTCTACTCCTGGACGAGATTCCAAAACTATTCAAAAAGGATCAGAGAGTGGTCGTGGGAGACAAAAGTCCCCAGCACAGAGTGATAACACTACACAGCGAAGAACTGTAGGAAAAAAACAACCCAAAAAAACAGAGAAGGCAGCTGTAGAAGAGCCTCGAGGGGGCTTAAAAATAGAAAGTGAAACCCCTGTAGACATGACAACAAGTATGCCCTCTAATAGGCACAAGGCAGCCACTAAAGGCTCAAGAAAACCCAATATAAAAAAGGAGCCCAAATCTTCCCCTAGATCAACAACAGAAAAAAAGAAGTATAAGTCAACAAATAAGCCTTCACAGAAATCTAGAGAAATCATAGAAACAGATACTTCATCCTCTGATTCTGATGAAAGTGAGGGCCTTTTTCCTTCTTCACAAACTCCTAAGTATCCTGAAAGCAATAGAACTCCTGTTAAACCCTCCTCAGTAGAGGAGGAAGACAGCTTTTTTCGGCCAAGAATGTTCTCTCCTATGGAAGAGAAGGAACTCCTTTCCCCACTTAGTGATCCTGATGACAGGTATCCACTTATTGTCAAGATTGACCTGAATCTCTTGTCAAGAATACCAGGGAAGCCTTATAAAGAAATGGAGCCCCCCAAAGTAGAAAAGAAAAATGTGCCTGAGAAGCACACAAGAGAGCCTCAGAAACAAGTCTCAGATAAAGGTTCCACCAAGGGGAAGAGGAAACATAAGGTTTGTAAAGCTTGTAACAAAGGCTTTTTCAATCTCAGTTAACTAATATGCGCTATCAACGGTTGAGCTAATATCTACCATGATACAAGTAGTAGGTCTGAGTCTCAAAGTAGTAGGTTTGAGTTTCAATAGGAAGTCTCTTAAAAAAAAAGTTTCTAAAAGCCAAACTTTGCTATTAAGCATGGTATTCACTTACACTGAAAGTTCATTCATACCTGCCTGGCTATAGTTGAAGTGACAGAGAAAGGAAGAGTAAATGGAATTATTAGTTTGCAAACACATAATTTTTGTGTTCCTAGGACTACTTTGCTTACTCAGTGTGTGTTAAATAGATTTTCACTATTTTAGACTCTCTTCTTTTTTCAGATATATATACTACTTTGTTGTCCATCACTAGTATACTTGAAACACAGTAAGAGCCTTCAGCTTTGTGCCCTGAATTTGTTCATATAAGTGGAAATGGGTGGTCACCAAGCTCCTGCAATAGCTTAGAATTCATTGTTCAGTAATTCTCAGTCATGTCCAATTCTTCATGACCTCATTTGAGGTTTTCTTGGCACAAATACTAGAATGATTTGCCATTTCCTATTCTAGCTCTTTTTACAAATGAGGAACAACTGAGGCAAACAAGGTTAAGTGATTTGTCCAGTCATGCAACTAGTAAGTAGCAGAGGACAGATTTGAACTCAGGGAGATGAATGTTTCCTGACTCCAGACTTTGTACTACTCTATCCGTATGGCACCTAGTTGCCTCACCTTAGAAGATTAAAGAGCCATATTTGAAAGACTCAGTGAAGCTCGTGATTTGGGGGAACCAAAATCATGATGTGTATTTTTTGCTGGTATCTGCTAAGTATAAACCATTTCAGGGATATGAGAAAATTGAAGTTAAAAGGAACATGATTGAATTTAATCCCAAAAGACTTTATTTATGTTCTTGTTTGATCTAGAATGATGATGATAACCGAGCCTCTGAGAGCAAGAAACCTAAGATTGAGGAGAAGAGTTCTTCAGTCCATAAGACATCCAGCAATAGAGAGTGAGTCCTAGTGTTTGTTGAAAATTGATGCAATTATTAACATAGTATTTGTCATTACTTACAACTGCTGATATTAGACTCTGCTTAGTATGTGATTCAGGCAATTAATAAGTGTTACAACATAAGGGAAATACGCATTTCTCCACATGAATTTCCAAGGCAATATCATATTTGCTATATTGTACTTGAAACTAGACCTTTATCCTGTTGTATTTTAATAACAATTTTACTTTTTTTTTTTTTTTTTTTTTTTTTGCTCTTATTACTAGGTCCTTTAACATAGTAAATGAAGATAAAGATGTTGTCATTTCTTTTTTTTCTGGGTTGTGAAAGCGCTATTTTATGTATTCCACAATGAATACCGTGATGTCATATAAGAATCTGCAGATAAAAAACCACATGCCATCCTTCTCTTCCTGGATTATAAACTCGTAATTAGAAAGTGAAGAAACTGGTTCTAAATGTATATGCAGTCTAAATTTTAAAAGCTGCATAATATTTCAAGGAGAATAGAAGGGAGATAGCTTTCATAGATGTCAGTAGGGGGAAAATTTCTAATCAAACAGCAGATAAGAGATTATTATAAAAGAGCATATAAAATTTTTGATTATGTAAGATAAAATCTTTTTGCATACAAAATACAGAGAAAATAAAAGAAACTTTGAATGGGATAATCTTTGTAAAAATTCCTAATTAAAGATCTATATCTGCTGCTCCTGGAATCAGTAGGATCTGAATTCAGATCCATCCTCAGACACTAGCTGTGTGACCCTGGGCAAATCACTTAACCCCAATTACCTATAACAATTGCACACTATTAGGAACCATATGCAAAAATGCTTTACGTGAACAGTAATTTTAAAAAAGTAGATCTATAAATCAGTTTTTACCTCATATTCTAAAAATTGTCAAAAATGAGTCCTCAAAATAACTAAAAGACTAATGGACATGTTTTTGAAAGAACAGCCCATATAATATACCATTCATGAAGATGTGCTTTGGCACAACCATCCGAGAAAACAATTTGGAGAGATTAAAAAATGAAAATGTTCAATATATTAATGAAAATACTCATTAGGAGTAATTGTAATGATATCAATGAATTGGAAATAAAATGAGTGCCTATTAATTGGGGAATGAATCTGTGATCTTATATATTTTGGATCAAGTATATAGCTGAGTGATAATATAGCTAGCACTTAATGTGTTTAAGTGCTAAATTTGCTAAGTACTTTATAAATATTAGTTTGTTTTATCCTCACAGCAGGCCTGGGAAGTAAGTGCTATTATTGTCCTGTTTTACAGAGGAGGAAACTGAGGCAAGCAGTAGTTAAGTATACCACATAGGAATTGATGCTTATGGTCAGATTTAAATTCAGATCTTTCTGATTCCAGACTCAACCCTTTATTCACTCTGCCACCTAGTTGCCTCTAGAGGGTAACGGGAATGTAGCAAAATTTTGCACATTAAGAAGTTACAAATGTGAGGAATTCAGAGAAACATAGGAACAACTCATACCGAGAAAAAAAAAAGCAGAACAGTATGCATAGATATGACAACAGTTGAAATGAATATTATTAAAAAGGAAGCTAAACTCTGAGTAATTGGGAAAAAAAGGTAATGAATTTGGAGAACAGATCATGAAACTTTCTTCCCCACTCATAGCAAAGAAGCAGGAGGACTACAGGGGTGGAATAGGGCCTTCACTGTCAGATGCAGATGTAGCTATTATTTTTGCTTATCTCTTTTTCTTTGTTATGAGAAAGAATTCATTTGGAAGGGTGGGGGAAATGACTGATATAAAAGCAAAAGGTATCAGTAAAACTTTTTTGAATTAAAAAAAATGTATTGATAATCACTGAGCATATATATTTCATTAGGCAGAAATCATTTCTGTTATATGCCTTTAAAATAATACTTATTTTTATTAGTAGCTTTTGTTTTTGTATCTTCATCATGTCTGAACATATCCCTCCCTAACTAGTCACATTGAGCTTTATGAAAAACTTTGACAAAGCCTTAAAAGATAGAAAAAAAGTTAGCATAACGAACCGATACATTGACTGTGTCTGACAACATATGGAATATTCAATAAATACAGTCCTCCACTTTATAAAAAGTGGAGGGGAACATTTTCATGACAGTTCTTTGGAGCCAACCTTGGCTATTATTTGTTTAATTTTTATGATTTCATTAATGCATATTTAAATCAGACCCTGATCACCAAATGCTAAGAACAAGGTTGATTTTCCTTGAAAAAGGAGGGAGAGGGAGGCGGAGAGATAAAAATATTCATGTCATCTAGTCTTCCTATTTCTTTCTCCATTTGGAGAACTAAATTGCATTTATTTGATTTGGCAGGTCATCCAAACAGAGTGCTGTGAAAGAGAAGGATCCGTTGCCTTCTCCTGCTGGGCCTATTCCTCTGAAAGACTCAAAAACTGAGCATGGATCTAGGAAGAGAACAGTCAGCCAGTCATCTTCCTTAAAATCTACTAATAGCAGCAACAAAGAAAGTAGTGGTAAAAATAGTTCTTCCACTTCCAAGCAGAAAAAGGCAGAAGGGAAAGTTTTTAGTGGTTCCAAGGAAGTCAAGGTAAGAATTTGGAGGCCTTCTCAAAGGGTTAACCCTTTGAAGATTTATTTGCTTTAAATTTTGGTTTACATGTAACTTTTCCAATGCAGTCTTTCTGATTGGCATTTAAAAAATCTTGTTAAAAATATATGTACATCTCCGAGTCAGAGGATATGGACATCTCAGCTACTTTCTTTACATAATTTGAAATTGCTTTCCAGAATGATTAAATTAATTCACAACTACACTTACAGTGCATTAATGTGACCATTTCCACAACCTCTTTACAATTTACTGGCTGGTCTCGTTATTTTTAACAATTTGCTAAAGGTGTTATATAAAATCTCAGGGTTGTTTTGATTTGTATTTTTCTTATTAGGGATTTGTAAGCATATATCTTGGTACAATATTTGATTTAAAAAGATTTTTCCCTTCCGTTTACTACATCCTTTATCTTAGATGCATTAATTCTGTTTAGATAAAGCTCTTCAAGTTACTATCATCAAAATTATCTGTTATATGTTCTTTGATTGCTATATCCCTTGTTTAGTTAAGAATTCACTTCTGACCTATAGTTGTAAAAAGTCTTATGATCTGCTTCTCTTATATGTTCAGGTTACATAGCCATTTTGAATTTACTGTAGAATATTGCATGTGTTGGTTCAACCACAAAATATAAATTATTTATAACCAAAAAATTTGGAAAGCAGTTGACTTGTTTTTAATGGGGGAGACTAGCAGGCATAATGTGATATAACAGTTGTAAATATCATTTCTAATGCAGATACTTCGAAATCTTAGCCCATATCTCCCAATTGCCTATAGCATACCTTATCCTATTGGGATTTCAAATTTACCATTTTCAAGACCATACTTTCTTGTGTTTGTCTTGTTAAACTTATTCTTCTTTGTGACTTTCTGTGGTACTGCCATCCACCTTGTTATGTGACACTTCCCTCTTTCATCTTTCAAGCTCAGTTTCTAAGTCCTTTCAGTTCTGTGACATTTCTTGAATTAATCTATTTCTCTGTTTTTGCTGTCATTACCCTAGTACATAGATTCTTCTTATCATCTGTCTGAACTCTTGTTAAAAATCTTAACAAGTATTCCCACCTTCTAATCTTTCCCCATCTAATCCATTTCTCATGCCCATATCTTGAATGATCTGTCTTGTGCATACCCCTGATCATGTCATTCTTTTGCTCAGAAATTATTAGTAATTTCCTTTTGCCTATTAAAAAAGAGTCTGTCCTAGAATACAAGGATCTCCATGATGTGCTGCCACACTAAATTATTTATATTACTTCCTTCTGTCTTTGGTTTGTTTTGTTGCTGTTTTGTTTTGGGGACTGAATCTCCCTATCTTACCCAGGCTGATCCAGGTGTAGTGGCCACTCACAGTACCAATACCAATATTGATCGACGTAGAAAGCTTTAGGTAGCTCCATTTTTTTGATCTGGGACATTTTGTCCTTCCTGTGGTAGCCTAGTGGCTCACCCATGCCATACTGGACTTAAACTTTTAATTCTGCTGTAGCTCGAAACTCTACAATTCAAACAATTCTTTTTTATGTTGGAAATGTTTTCCTTTCCTTTTCCTGTTGAAATCTCACCTATCCTTCAGAGTCCAACTCAGTGATACCTTATAAAATAGGTTAGAGCTGGAAAGAATTACAGCTTCCTCTCCTCATTTTGCAGATGTGAAAACTGAAGTCCATGAAAATGAAATAACTTGTCTACAATCTTATAGTAACATAGCCAGAATTTGAATCCATGTTCTAATTTCAAATCCAGTGTTCTTTCTATTACTCTGTTTTCCCCTGTCAACAACAACCTCTTTCTTCAAACCTCACATAGTACTTTGTTTTGCCATTCTCTAAAGCATTTGAGTATTAAATATTTTTGTGTTTTCTCCCATCAACTGGAATATGAGCTCCATGAAGGCAAGGACCATATCTAAATTTTGTGCTTCCTCCATTCCACCATGAATAGAGTTCTTCATATAAGCACATAATCTAGAAATGAGTGAGAGTGAACTTGATGTTCAATATCAAGAAATAGAGAATTGCTAATCCATGCATGAAAATAATGCCTAATAGGCTTATTGATTTAGTATATTACTTACTAGTAATTCTAAGAAGTTATGTGATTTTGAATGTAGATCCATATGTTTATGTTTTCACTGATATTGGAATAAAATGAACAATGTTCATGTAAAATGAAAAATAACTTTCTGAGCATTTTGAGAAGTTTTTAAAGCATGGAAAAGTTAGACTTATGAAGCATTATTGATTGAAATGAATTGCAAAAGTGTAAGGAGCTGATTCATATGTATCTTGAAGTAGAAAATAATTTTTGTGTTTACATTTTTTTTTTTTTTTTGCTGAGGCAATTGGGGTTAAGTGACTGCCCAGGGTCACACAGCTAGGAAGTGTCTGAGACCAGATTTGAACTCAGGTCCTCCTGACTTAAGGACTGGTGCTCTAACCATTGTGCTACCTACCTGCCCATGTTTACATATCTTTTTAACTCTAGCTAGCAACTGTTTGTTTCAAGTGCGCTAATTAACCATTTTTTGTTTCTCAGGAAAAGGTTCCAAATACTTCTTCAAACTATCCTCCAGCTACACAAATTCCTGATAACTCTAAAACACGAAGAGCAAAGCTGGCCTTTGATGACAGGTATATACAAAGTTTCCCATCATTAAACTAGTGATGGATTTCAGATGTGAATGTCTTGTCATTTTGTGAGGGTACTGACACAATGTGTGTAAAAACATTAAAACTTTAGAAGACTCATTCTTACCTTTCTTGTGATAGCATAATATACTTCAATATGAGGACAAAATCCACCTAAGGCATTAAAGTGTACTTCAAGTTATATGTTCACTCTTAATTACAGAATACTATCTAGAACAAAGAAATGACTTTTTCTGAAATTAAACCACGAAGATCGTACCATTATGGTTTTTATAACAGCTTATATTCACAAAGTTATCTCTTGGATTTGTACTCAATTTCAAGGATAAATTAGGTTACTAAGTACTTCATACTAGAAAGTATAGAAAAGAATATCTTCCTGATATCTCGTTTTGCTTTCTGAAATGTTAGTATATTTATTTGAATCCAATCTGGCAAGCAATTGATTCCGTGTGATAGGTGCTGAAATATAAGAACAAAACAAAAAAATGATGATTAGCCTCACAAAGCTTATGGGGTATTTTTTTGGGTTTTTTTTGTTTGTTTGTTTGCTAAGGCAATTGAGGTAAAGTGACTTGCCCAGGGTCACACAGCTAGGGAATGTTAAGTGTCTGAGACCAGATTTGAACTCAGGTCCTCCTGACTTCAGGGCTGGTGCTCTATCCACTATGCCACCTAGCTGCCCCTACAAAGCTTATGTTTTATTGGAAGAAATATAACATAAACAGAAAAAAGTGTGCACAAGATAATTTGAGGAAGAAGAAAGCACTAATAGCAAGGGGCATTGCAAAAAATGTTCCATAGGATGTGGCTCATAAAATGAACCTTGAAAGAACTAGGGATTCTTAGTACATTCCAAACATAAGGAATAACTTTATATGACAGTATGAAGGTAGAAAATAGAATGCTGAATTTGCAAATAGACCAATTTGATTGGGCATATGGATTATATGAAAAAGGAGTAATAGAAGTCAGCTTGAAAATAGAGATTGGTGCCATAACGGCAGAGAGTTTTAAATGCCAAATTTAGGCGTTTTTAAAACTGTCCGATTTAAATTTTGCTTGCAACAAAAAATATGCTTGCAAAATAAAGTAACTTTGGATTACATACTGTATTTCTTGTAACTGAACATTGAACAAATTGAATATTGAACCACAATACAAACTAGAATGTGATCTTGTGAAAGGTTTGTTTGTTTTTTCCCCCATTTCTGTTTCAGGAGTTATTCAGCAGATCATTATTTACAAGAAGCTAAAAAGTTAAAGCACAATGCAGATGCATTGGTATGTTGGCCTTTATATATAGTTTTTTGGAATTAACTGTAATTTTTACTTTGATTTTAGCCTTCTTTGCAGACTTACTGTATGTACCTCCTCTTTAGTCTGATAGGTTTGAAAAAGCTGTCTATTACCTTGATGCTGTGGTATCCTTCATTGAATGTGGGAATGCTTTGGAAAAAAATGCTCAGGAATTCAAATCTCCATTCCTTATGTATTCAGAGACTGTGGAGCTAATTAAGTAAGTACTTGGAGATGTCTGTGTCAGCAAAATCATTAATGCTGATTAACTGACCTAGATGTGAAGAATGCAGCTGACAATAAAAATTAAATGACTTCTAAATTAAATGATTTCCTAAGTCTTTTTATTTTGAATTTGTTTGATTCTAATATGTTGGCGAGTGGGAGGAAAGAAGTAACTAGATTAAATAAAGTATTTGATTTTGCTTACATTTTGTGGTCAATAATCTGTATATTACTTTATGTTACAGATACACTATGAAACTGAAGAATTACTTGGCACCAGATGCTACAGCTGCAGATAAAAGACTGGCCATTCTTTGGTGTGTAGATTTGTAAAGTGCTATATTTGTACCAGGTTGTGATTAACACAGAATGCTTTCTAATTTGATTATCCACTGTTGCTGGTGTTTTTTGTTTTGTTTAGGATTTATTTTTGTTGAGTTTAGGATCCGTGTTATAAGACCCAAGAAGTTAAGGAAAAAAATGAGATTTCTATCTTTCTTTCAAATTACAAAGCATTATGGAGAGAGAGGTTGTCTGCCAGATAGATCCCTTTATCTTACTTTGGGGAGCCTTGGTAGAGTACAGGAACTTTTCTTGAAATGTATCTGATGTCTAAGGTATATAGGTAGTGTAATGGGCCTACTTTCTGGGTTGTTTTGAGGGTAGGAAGTCATAAAAAGAACCAATCTCAGAAATAGGGGCTTAACTGATTGCTCTCAGAATGATATTCATGGTGATATTGATGATAGCACATTATTCAACGTATGTAGTTTCCATTTAGCAATCGATAATATTAGCAATAATGTTATTCCTTAATTCTGTTTTAGTATTTTAGTAATCCATTAAGTTATAAGCTCCTTGAGTCAAGGAACTTTTTTCTTCTTCTTGTATCCCATTATATCCTCAGCACTTATCCTTAGCACTTTTTGGACAGTGCTTGGCACTTATATAATCTTAGGCTCTAATGTCATTTTCAACTTAGATAACCATTTATTTCAAATAAACGTGAAAAAACTGAATTGCCCAGTATTGACATTGTAAACAAATCTTTCTTCTCTCTCTTTTTTTTTTTTTAAGTCTTAGGTGCCAGTCCTTATTGTACCTGAGGTTATTTAAGCTGAAGAAGGAAAATGCTTTGAAATACTCAAAAACATTAACTGAACATTTAAAGGTAAATGTAGCTGATAGAAATATAAATTCAGGTTCTCAAATCTAATTTTGCAAAGGGGCTTCATTTTCTACTGCTGCCAGAAATGTCCTTATAATATTTCTGGGTATTGGGAGACGGGAGTGGGGGGTGGGGATGGCATTACAAGCCATCTGAGTATTAGAGGTAGCTAATGACTGTATTGAATATTCATTTTGAGGATTGTTGGGACTTAAGTAGGGTTTCCAACAAGACAGTTTTTGGTGAACTGTTCTTTGAAATCCCTTGTTGTCTATCTTCAACAGTTTATTTAGCCATATGTAAATAATACTTTTTTTTTTTTTTTTTTTTTTTTTTGCTGAGGCAATTGGGGTTAAGTGACTTGCCCAGGGTCACACAGCTGTTACGTGTCTGAGACCAGATTTGAACTCAGGTCCTCCTGACTTCAGGGCTGGTGCTCTATCCACTGCGCCACCTAGCTGCCCCCGTAAATAATACTTCAATGTATATAAACCCCATTTTCATTAAACTTTAGAATAGACTCTTAAATTCCTTCTTGCATATCTCTTTTTTTCTCTTCCTACTTCTTTTGTTGTCATTCAAGATCATCTACAATCCACTCCCACCCTTCCTTTTTTGAGCTTTATTTCATCAAGGCTATCCACTATCCATGAACTAGCTCTGTACATTGTCACCTCTGTAGCTTTTATTTCATCAGTCCCTTTGCCTGAGATGCCCTTCTTTGCTTTTCTGAATCCTTCTAGGCAACAGCTCTTTCATAAAAACTATTTTTCAGACCCTACTTTATATCTCCCTAAAACTCACAGTAACATCTCCCTCTTTTGTATTCATATATTTCTTTATCATGTCTTTCATCTCTGCTATATGCACATGTGACTTCTCTCTATAAAGGACTGTAAGTTCTTTTTTTTTTTTTTGTAAGTTCTTTTTAAGAGTAAAAAACATGCTTTTTTCTTGCTTTGACAAATACAAAGTTCATACATAGTAGACGTTTGATATTTGTTGATGTAACTGACCAGTAAATTTGTGTGTGTGTGTGTGTGTGTTGTTTTGTCTCTAGAATTCCTATAATAATTCTCAAGCTCCATCACCTGGCATGGGAAGGTAGGTAATGTTATTCTTATCCTGTGAGAGAAAAATTATTTCCTAATAGTCCTTCAGTGTTTTTTTGAATACATAAATTTATCTTAGAGTTAGCAATAAGAATAGTTAATATGTACTGTACTTCCTTATTCAGGAAGCACAGTTCCATATATTGACATTTGAAAATTTTATAAATTGATCCTTTTTTTATACACATACACACACACACACACACACACAGCCTGAAGAATTGCCATGCTTTTATCCTAAAAATTTGAGACATTCTTAGCTAAATTACCAGATATTATTTGTCTCCTTTGAAACTGGAACTTTTAGAATATTTGACCTGAAAGTGCTCCTCAAAAACTCTGCAGGCAAATGAACAGGGCAGAGGTTTACTTCTCCTCTACTCTTAAAAACTGCTGTTGCCAGACCCACCTGTTAACACAGGATCTAGGGAGAAAATTTTTGAAGAGTGGAGATCCCAAATACCAATATCCTAGTTGATACTAAGGGACACTTCCAATGACTGATTTGAGTTCAGACCTTTTGAATTTGAGGATATCACGTAAGGACAGTTGTCAAAAGGTAATTGGAAATGTGGGTAGAGCTTGAGAGAAGTCAGAACTACAGATAAAGATTTGGGAATCTCACAGAAACGAAAGCTTAAGAGTGACAAGCATAAGAGAGAAAGGGGGGAAAAAAAAACAAAAACTAAGAGCAGAATTATGAGAGCCACTGATCTAGGAAAGACATTTCAGAAGAACAAACATATTTGTATCCCCAGAATTCTTAGATGCATTCATTTATACCTTCACCTCTAACTATCTTTAGTTATCTTTTCCATAATGCGACTTTTCCTCATTGTCATTTCAATATATTTGGGGTTAGCACAAGAAATTAAATGGAAATTTGAGGGGAGTTTTGTGAAAGCCATAGATGACATGCAAAACCATCAGATGGCACAAAAAAAATTTAGAAACTCAGAAATTGTGTGTGTGTGTGTGTGTGTGTGTGTGTGTGTGTGTGTGTGTATAAACTTTACAATAAGATACTCTAAATACCCCATAAAAGAAAAAGAAAAAATTCAGATTTCTTCTCTGGTACGAAGGGAAAGCCAAAAAATTTTAGTCAGATTGAAAGGGATTGCTATAACAATAGAAGAAGGAGCCTATAGTATTTTTGTCTATTTGCTTTTCCCTGCACTATATGTAGATTTTTTATTATTATGGGCTTTTTTATTCCAATTTTGGTTTAAAAATTATATCCTAAGGTTAAAACATTAGTACTTTTAATACTTCAGTTTGCAATTGAAATATCTATATATTGGGCATTCATTTATTTGCTTTGAGATTGAGTTTCCTGATCTTCCAGTGACTGATCTTCCAGTTTTAGATATATTTTTAATGTATATTCTATATATAAAACTACATATGTAACTATATAAAATTGTTTTTCCTAAATGGAAATCATGTTAATTACTTAGCATATCATCATATATTATCCATTGGTAAGATGGTAATGAATTTTGGAGCTTTTTCTGAATTAGTTCTACAAAGGTCAAAGTAGTATGTAGTTACTATCATATGTCCATAATAAACTGTACTGTTAGATAGTTGTGAGCTAGTTGAAATAGTTGAAAGCTGTGCCTGTCAGTGTTGAATAATCTTGTTAAATAATTTGTATAGCACATTACAGATGTCAGGCAATGAAAGAGCACAGTATTTTACTCTATTTTAAGAAACAATTTTATATTACATACCTGTTGTGGAAAAACAAAACCATTTCATTATTCTAGGGTTTTATTTGTGTGTGTGTGTGTGTGTGTGTGTGTGTGTGTGTGTGTGTGTGTGTGTGTGTGTTTATTTTTGCTGAGGCAATTGAGGTTAAGTGACTTGCCCAGGGTCACACAGCTAGGGAATGTTAAGTGTCTGAGACCAGATTTGAACTCGGGTCCTCCTGACTTCAGGGCTGATGCTTTATTCACTATACTAACTAGCTGCCCCCATTCTAAGATTTTATGAAAATGATGGATTTTGTTATGTTCTCTGCACCATGTCACAATCAAAGTTACTGCCTTTTCCTTCTATGTACATATAGCAAAGCTGTTGGAATGCCTTCTCCAGTTTCTCCAAAGCTCTCTCCTGGTAATTCAGGAAATTACACTTCAGGGGCAAGCAGTACTTCAGGGAGCAGTTCTTCGGTAACAATTCCACAGCGAATCCACCAGATGGCAGCCAGCTATGTTCAGGTTACTTCCAACTTCCTTTATGCGACTGAAATCTGGGACCAAGCTGAACAGCTTTCTAAGGAGCAAAAAGGTAGATCTCAGTAAATCAGTATATTCAGAGGACAATAGGTGGATTTTTAAAAACCAAACAAGTTAGGTTTTTTTGTTTGTTTGTTTTTTTGATTAATAGTTCATAAATCTTGGTATTTTTTAAAGTATTGGTATTCATTTTGTATTATCTGTTTTAGGGTTAATGATATTAATTTATAGATTTCTAGCTTTTAATAAGCATACTTATAAGATTAATACTGTGGTATAAACATTTGTTTTACTAATACCTTTGCTTCATTGTGGTGGGAAGTTAGCCCTAGATATACATGCCTGCAAAGAATAAGCTCCTACCAAGTTAAAAAAGGAAAGGTTTTGGTCCTAAACCTGATAAGGGACAATATAGATGATGTGTTCATGGCCCTCTTCTCTAACAATTATCCTGAAACTCATTACCAGGTTGACCACAAGGTGATGAAATTTTTAGCTAGAGATTTAATAGATTATAAAGAGATTATACTCTTATTTGATAACAAAGTTACAGATCTTTGAGAGGAAAAAAAAAACAAAACATAACTTTCATAAGCCAGTCTCAGTGATACTTTTTGAACCCTTTTAAAAGATGTGTGTGTTTGTGTGTATCCACTGTTCTAACATTTAAGATATATCTTTAATTCACTTAAAATTGATTTAATTTCCTTTTTTTGGTAGTGAAAACCAGCTAGCTAGAGGAATGTATCACAGTATCTCTGAGACATCTGATATTCGTGAAAATATCTCCTAGAAGCATCTTCTAAAATTGGCTTGTTTCATCTTAATTTAATTCACTGAGAATCCTCTATATTCTAAAACCAGTCTTTTTTTTCCTTTTTTTTTTTTCTTATTAAAGCTTTTTATTTGCAAAACATGCTTATGGGTAATTTTTCAACCTTGACCCTTGCGATACTTTCTGTTCTGAATTTTTCCTTCCTTCCCCTCACCTCCTCCTCCCCTAAATGGCATGTAGTCCAATACATGTTAACTATGTTAAAATATATGATAAATCCAATATATGTATACATATTTATATAGTTATCTTGCTCCACAAGAAAAATCAGATCTACAAGAAAAAAAAAAACCTAAGAAGGAAAACAAAATGCAAGCAAACATCAACAGAAGGGGTAAACACCAGTCTTTATGTTCCAAGTAAAAGGAAGAGTAAAATGATGCCAAATTGAATTGAAAAATGGAAGATTTCCTAAAGCAATATAGTACAAAGTAAAGAGTTTTAGATTTGAGTCTTAGAATTGGATGCTTTAGAATAGTGGATTCTTTTGTACCAGAGATCTTCACCTGGAAGTTTTGGTGATCACTTGTCTAGGATATGGTAGAAAGGGTAAGATTTGTACTAGAAAACTTTGGGATCTCCTCTGATGCTGAAATTTAGTGAGTCTATGCCTGAGGTATAGAATGTTCTATAGGAAAATAGCTATTCTAAGTATACTTTGCTTAATATTTCTCAGAGGAGGAAAGAAAAACTTTTTTACTTTCTTCCCATAAATTATGGATATCTTGATTTAATTGATGTTTTTGCTCCTTTTAGAGTTCTTTGCTGAACTGGATAAAGTTATGGGTCCTCTCATCTTTAATTCAAGCATCATGACAGACCTAGTTCGTTACACCCGTCAGGGACTTCACTGGCTTCGTCTGGATGCCAAGTTGATATCTTGAACTGAAGGATTCTTATCCAGAACATATTCTCGTTGCCTCTGATTTTTCTCCACAACACTGTGTCATATCAATAAGGAAGACTGCCATACCACGCTTAGTCAACACTAAGAGCAAGGAATGCTTCTGCCTCACTGTCTCATGTAAAAGTTGTGTTTTTGGTTTTTGCTGTTTTGTTATTATTGTTATTATTTTTTTTTTCTTTAAACCCAAAGCTATCATGTTAATGGACTCCTAAGGTATTCCCTATTTGGAAAGTTATTTAAGTATTTTTACATCTGCAGCATATTAATAAGATGCAGTTTTAGCTGATGTGAAATGGGATTGGAATTCTAGTTGTAATGCATAAGTAATCAACTTAAATCATATTTATTTAATTTTTTAACTGCCCAGTTCGGTGGGACTATTTTAATAATTATTTCTACCTATAAATTTATCCTACCAAATGCTTAGCAGAAATTTCATGCAGACACTTTTATTTATGTACTTTAAACTTTGTTCTCAGTAATGTCTCCATGTGGTAAAGCTTGTAAAAGAGGATTATTATATTCTCAAATGTAAAGACATGTATTTAACATGTCTTTCACCTCTTACTCAAATCTTAAATGACAACTACAGTTTTAATATTGCAGGATTTGTACTTAATGTTAAGGAAAAGGACCCAAAAAGGTTCTTGAACATGTGAAAAGAAATTTAAATATTAGAATATAACATTCTAGATTGGGGGAAAATCATGTTTGATTCAAGATAGTTTATTATTTTAAGAATCATGATCATACTTAATAATACCATAGTGGTCTCACAGTGTTAGTTACTTACATTTAATGAATTATTAAAGAGATCAGGTAAGAACATGGATTCTGGAAGATATGCATCATACAGAAGTTTTATGTTTTTGTTTGTTTTAAATGAAAGGACAATCTTGAACCTTTTTTTTTAAAATTTGTTATAATTTTATTCTCATTGTTTTTGTCAGTTGATACTGTATTGAAACAGTATATTTAACCATTTGAAAAAATGGGTCAGAAAATTACTTAGAGTTATTATTTCTGTCTCTTCTAGTGAATGAGAAATTTTGTTCAAAAATTCACATCCATCTTCAGAATTCTTTTTATTTTCTCTTTATCGACTCATTTCTGACGTTCTAATATGCGTGTACAATGCCTGCTGTGGAAATGAGTTGGAATTTAGGTGTGTCCTATTTTATCTTAAAACTTAAAGCAAAGTTGTAAAACTGTTCTAATCTAGAGTCGTAGAACTTGTTTTAATCATGTATTTACCCCATTGTATTATGAAGGACCTCAATGAGTGATGATTATTTCTATTGGGAGCAGAATATTCACTTTAGAGAAGTATCTTACTGTAAGTAAAAGGAGAGCCCTCCATGGGTTTGAAGTGGCTGCTTTTGTAAAGGTTGTGCACCAAAGTACCTTTCCATACAAGGTGCTTGTTGGAATACAAGGTGAGAACTGTACTGTTTGTACTTTGCTTAGTGCCCCTATCATGTCTGGTGTGCCTTAAATCTTAACATTTAGATGAAGACTTGATGGACTGTTTACAGACGAAGCTTCACAGGAGGACCAGGTCTACTGTGTACAGCTGGTTTTGTGCAGTAGTTTAGGTAAAATTTCATTTTCTTTAAGACTAACCATGTAAAAATAATTGCTTTTATAAATGGTAACCCTTTAGTATAGTGACTTAGTCTAAAGCTAGTGAGTCTGGATTATATAAGGCTGCTGAAAGAAGCAGATTTCCTTCCCGGTACCAGAAATATGCTTTTCGGGGGGAGGGGGGGAGAGAAGATTGCACTCAATTTCTGGGTCATCATCATGTGCCAAAAAGATGGCAAGTGGAAAAAAAAAAAAAAAAAAAGGAATGTTGAGTTGTAAACATAGTATAGCATCAAGTACTGCAATTTATCCTCTGGGTTTGGTCTTTTAAACTCATATTTTACAAACTAGCAAGCTTTCATTGTATTATAGTTGCATATTTATAGGGCTTCCTTGATTGTTTTCTACTTCCAGAGAGAGAGAGATGGTTTTCTACTGTCAGAGAAGGGAAAGTTAACAGACCAATGTTGAATTGAAAACTTCTTCTGGTGTAGATTTCTCTCAGTTTAGCACCCTTCTGAATTTAATCTGTGTGTGTATGTGTAAGCATGAGTGAGTGAGTGACAGAGAGAGAGACAAAGAGAAAGAAGAGACTATTAGGGGCTATATTCAAAGGATGACCTTCTTGTAAAGTCTATAATGATTTTTTTAGTACAAAGTTTTTCAAGTAGCATTAAAGCAGATTCAGTCTTTCCCTTTTAGCTCCACAGTATCTTGGGGGACCTTAAGGCCCTATGTATTTTATATACCTTTGTATGGCCTGATGGTCAGCAGAAACTGCACACACATGTATGCTTGTATACTTCTGTGTGTGTATGTGTGTGTTTGGTGTTAATAGAAATTCTCATGTATGGTGAATGGTGCTGCACTAAAATATTCTCTTAAAATTGAATCCATACTGGGATGGTAAATTCTTTTCAATTAAAGAATATTTCCTTCCAGTTAGTAATAGGCAATAGAAAGTTTGGGTCTGAGTAATTGTTTGTATTTCAAATGCCATGGTTTCTTGCAGAAACCCCAGTAGCAATGTGTAGAATATGGCCTCCCTGATTATGTGTCTGCAGTCATCTGGATATTTGGCTCTTTTTTGTAGGTGACCTTTCCGCCTCAAGTTTCTTGTGACTTTTTTGTGTAACTTTTAAAACTGAACATAGCTAATGACAAAAAGTTAATCTAACCTTTAATGTATCAATCATCTTGGAAATACAGCTCTTTAAACAGATCACATAGTTCATTAAAGACTAATTTGTTCTGCTTTCCGTCATACATACGTGATTTACCTAACATTTTACCCTTTATATACAACCAAAGTATGGAACATTGTCATGTCTAGCAATGCTTTTTTCATCCTGGGACCCTTAACATAGCCTGGCTGAGCTAGGTCATAAGGACCCCAACCTCATGAAATGATGTAACCTTTCTTCACAGACACTATCATCACCTGTCAAGATCTTTTTTTCTTTCATCCCCTTCAATCCTGCTTCAAGAAGCAGAACTGTGGTTTCTGCCTAGTAAGGTGGTTTATCCGTGATTTTTATTTACAGTACCAATATTCCCTCCTTTAAAGCAAACCTTAAAGAAGGTGATCTTTTTAGGAATTCTATGCTGTGACACAGGATGAGATTTGTACATAAGTCTGCCAAAGAAGGTGTTTGAAAAACTCTGGCCTAAGTCAACAATGCAAACCAGTTCAAAAAAATGAACATTTTGGGAAAAGGCCACTTCTATTATACCAAGAGGGTTCCTATTATTGTGGATCGATATATATATCAGTGTTGCACTTTGAACCACTTGTAGTTTGACTAAATCCTTTTCTCCACATCTATTTCTTCTTTTAATTAAAGAAATATCATAATCAGATCAGGCTGGCTCAGACAGCATTATTTTATAACTGGGTTTCTCCTTGTGGAGTAAGATTACAGAAAACAAATCTTTAAAGCTCAAGGCTTTGGCATTCATATTTAGTGGATTAAATAATAATAATAATAATAATAATCCATGTGAATCCAATGTAGTCCCAGTTGTTTTGGTTGAAGATAATTTAGCTATAAAAGGAGTACATTCTGCACTCTCCTTGGTGTGATAGCGAGCAGTTTGAATCTTTAGAATTATGTACACATACTCACTATATGTATATATATATATACATATATATATGTGTGTGTGTGTGTATATATATATATATATAATTATTTTTTAAAAACCATGAAATCAGTTTGTCTAAAATATATATGTGTAGTATTTTAGCTTAGTGCACCTGTTTCCACATTATTTATTAAATTGATCTAAGTCACTTTCTCAGTGACATTTCTGTCACTTATTCAGTGACATTTGTTGCATAGTAATGTACAAGAGTGCAATGTGTATTCCTTTAGATTAAGAGTTTATTTGCAGTAAGCTCATTCTAAAATGTATCTGTGCCCTTTATTAATATGTCAGGACTTTGTAGGGTGGGGGGGGATCAGGTAAAGAGGAGTCTTAATTTTCCAATTGCTATTTGGATAAAAATGGCCTCATTGTGTGTTTTATTTATATAATATTTTGCTTTGTCAGGGGTGCACTTAGTGGGATTTTTATATGAAGTAAGTTATGTTAAGCCTGAGCAAGTCCAAGTTTTAAACTTGCCCCACTGGGGAGTAACCATTGTACAACCTTATAGAGTCTATGACTAGAATTCCTCAATTTTTTGAAACACAGATCTCATTATCTTTAGCTTTAGTATAAGGTATGGTGGAGAAGTGGGTTTTCCCCCCTAGTAATAAGTAATATTGACCCAGATTAATTCTGCATTAAAGTAAATGATACGAGTTAAACTCACTTCCAGATGACTTGAGTAAATTGTCACCAACAGTTTACGTTAGTTTGCCAAGGTTGGTGATTTCTAAAAGTGCTTATTTCTTAAACTCGACTAATGGAGCAACTTTTTGGCTCTTTAGAAACCAGAACTAAGCAGAAGTCACCTATCAGAATATTATTGTTAAGACTGATTTTAAAGGTAAAGTACTTCTTACTAAGTTCCATTAAGTCTCTAGACCAACAGTTGAAGAAACTTTGATAAATTTTCAACCACAAATGGTTAAGCTGGGAGTTAGGGCTGGATGTAAACAGATTTTGCCCTGTGAAAACCATGAAGTTGCAGATTGGTTCTCATGCTTTTAAATAGCCTTTGGTGGATAAGCCCATTAATCTTCTTTATGCCATTATTCAGTATATCTTAAAATAAGCAAGAAAAGGCTATCTAGAAATGTGGTTTAATTATAACTGTTCATCTTTGAAATTCTCTACCTGTTTTATTTCATCAGGAAAAAGTGACCAGAAATGCTGCCTTTCAAGTCTATGCCATGAGGGCTCATATTTATTCCACTAGCTGGTGATATAGACTTTTTAAAAAGTCCCTGTTTTTGTGACTTTGTGCATAACCCTAGCAAATTATTCAACTGAGCATTCATCAGGATCGTGGTACTCATTAATTGTTGAGTTGAATGCCTGAAAGTTCGTTCACCTAAGACCAGACATGGTGATAGCAAGCACAGCTCCTAGAATTTGTATCTGGTCTCCCTTCTGAATGATTTTAAGCAGTTTTATATATGGAGGATGAAGTGCTTATATATTTATTAAAAATCCTTTATCTTATTTGAAATTATAATTATTTGGTGAATAAGGGTTTGAGGTTTTTTTGTTGTTTGTTTTTGTTTTGTTTTGGGAGATATTGAAGGGAAGCTGGGGAGGGTAGCTAACTTGTAAGCCCTGGTTGATCCTAAAGAAAAAATATTGTTCAGTGACTGACAAGATGTCTTTATTTGTATATGACTTAAGTCCCTGTTTTACATTTATTTTGTCCAGATTATTTAGACATTTGACATTTTCAACCAAAACTTAAAATATATACTGTGAGTTTTATTTATTCCAATACTCTTAAATTTCAAGGGATAGTTTGGGGCTCAAAAGTTAGGATTTTAAAGTCAATATGTGCATTTCACGTAATAAAGCTGTTAATGGTGAGCAAAGTATTATATACTAACTAGATTTTTCCACATCTGTATAGTATATTCTATGTATTTTGTGGTATTGAGATTATAGAAAGTTTAGAGTGTCTGAAACATGCATTTAATGTGTATTTTTAAACAAATTTATGGCAATTAAAATATTTGGAGAAAAGGGTATCACATTTCAATTTGTAAAGATCTTTTTAACTACTGTGTCATTAAATGCTTTGTATAATGCAAAACCATAACTGGAAAAACCTAAGTTTAATAAATATCAAATAGATTTTTCTGTATTAAACTTTATAATTGATGTGTTCTTTACACTTCTTTTTTTTCCCTTCTAGTTTGAATTCCTATTTTATATTTTTGCACTGGGTTCAAGGATCCCTATTCTTTGAAAACATATTTTGGGGTATATTTTTATTTTATCACAAATCTTAAGCCTACTTCTTAATTGATCAGTAGGATTATTATGTGATCCATATGTATAGAAATCAGATTATTGAAATGTTATTGTATGGAAATTTTAGTTTTTATTCTGACCTTTGTTCTTAAGTAGGAATTGTCTCTGATAATTTACAAGATTTTTCAGTTCCTTTGAGGATCATAACTTTGTCACTGGAAACATAAGTGAAAGATCACTGTTACACATACAGGTTTTGAAATTATAGACTTCTGTCTTAAATTTTAACATTCTACTATGTTATTCCTATTCTTTGTTATTGACATGTTATTGACCCCCTTTCTCAACTTTCCAGACTGAAATTTTTTCTAGCCCATTATATAAATTAATAGATGTATTTTTCTACATTCTAAACACAAAAAGCTTGAATTCCAGATTTGTTTGATGGTTAGGAAAAGATTAAAAAAAAGTTTAATTTTTCAAGTTTTAACAAAAATACATATCAAAATACAGACTCTTAAGTTCAAAAATTTGAATGTCTTTATCCATGGGTTCAAGTTTTTAAGAATGGTAAAGGGGAGGTACTTAAGTAAAGGTATGCATCTGCCTTTAAATATTAAATAGTAAAACAGCTTCACAGATAATTCCAGGAGTTACACAGCTAATAATCAATATTCCATAGAAAGGAGCATTGTTAGAAGCAGCTGCTTTCTTCTCTTTTTTTCTTCATATATTATTCCTGGGTCATGTTGAGGGAACAGCGTCTTTTCCTAAGTTAATAAAAAGGCATGTTACATGGCAGAGGCAGGGCTCTGATTGTTCATATGAACACATACATATACACATACACAGCTGCACATGTATGTATGTAAATTAAAACCTCTATTATTTTGCCCCATTTTAGAATCTTATAAGGTAGAGGATCTAGAATTTGTCTTTCTAAACAGTCCTGATTACCTGAATTGTTGCTTTAAGATCTATCACTGTCCCAGAATACAGTCCCAGTTTTGTGCCAGTCATGAAGAAACAAGGATGTATATACACTCGTGCTCTCTCTTTCTCTCTCTGTCTCTCTTGCTCTCTTTTTCTATCTATCTCAGTAAATAAAATTTCCTTGTGACTTAAAATCTTTTATCTCATAAGCCTAATAGACATTCTTTTCCCTCTGTACCATCTCTGGTAGGTAGGTGATGCAGTGGCTAGAATGATGTGGCCTCCAACACTTTCTAACTGTGTGATCCTCTATTTTCCTCAATTTTCCCATCTGCTAAATGGGGATAATCATGGTTGTGTAAGGATTAAATGAGATAATAGTTAAGTGTTTTGCACAGTGCTAACCACATATCTGGTGTTATATAAATCTTAGCAGTTTTCTTAGCTACTATTTCTTTTCCATTCATACCCTCCCTTCTCTCCAAATTGTCCCCCTACACACATACACACCCTCTGAATTGTAAATACCTGCATAATCTTGTGATGCATTCAGAGTCATCTTGACAAGATGCCCCAATGGGCCTGAGGGAGACACCTCGCCAGAAGGGGGTCATTCTTCTAAGTCTTCTCTGGATTGAGCTCTGCTGGGGCAAGGGAGATGATCCCACCTAAGGAATAGAATGGAAAATGATGATCATTATAGATAGCAGTTTCAAATTATGTAACGCCTCTAGCTTTCCTCCTGTGAGATTAGGAGAAGAATAAAGGAAAGCCTTTGTTTAGTCCAGTCTCAGGGACAGCTAGATAGTGCAGTAGATAAGAGTACCAAGCCCGGAGTCAAGAAAACTCATCTTCGTGAGTTCAAATCTGGCTTTGGATGGTAGCTCTGACACTAATTCTGTGATCCTGGGCAAATAATTTAGCCGTTTGCACTTCCATTTCCCTTTCTGTAAAATGAGCTAAAGAAATGACAGGTTACATCAGTATCCAGTATGCTTGCCAAGAAAACCGCGGGGAAGGTCCTGAAGAATTAGAAACAGCTGAACAAAGAAAAAAAAAGACCTGCCTTGAGCTTCAAGAGTGAAACAGACCCATCTTTCCTCAGGAATCTTGCTCCCTCCCCAAAAGGCTGAGTCATGTTACAGGCATATTTGCCCAGAATTATGGGTAAAGCCTCACCCTTTATCCTTACCTGCCTCAGGAGCAGCAGGCACACCATGAACAGGGCTAAGAGTTTAAGATGCCCCATGGCACTGTGTAGGAAGCTAGAGATTTGACTGCCAACACAGACCTCTTACTTTTTGTAGGTTGAAATCACCCTAGTGATTAGTGGCTTGTGTCCCAGGAGGCAAAGGTTGGATCAAAGATCAGAGAAACTTTAATAAGTTAATGTCTACTAGAGTAATCTGCTCAAGGTCTGTCACTTAGGCTAATTTCTCGATTGACCTTTGAAATGGTTATTAACTGGCCTAGTTTGCATTTTACCCACTTTAAGAAAAATCACATCTTTATAGTTCCCACTTTTTCCTCCTTCCCTTTGGATCCAAGTTAAACCAGATCATAATCCATTACTGTCACTAATCAAAATGTTCTGGTAACTACCTGTTTTAAAAATAACCGTCACATTTCTCCCCTGAGAAAGGACAATTTGTGTGTTTATGTCTCAAACCCTGTGTGAATAACAATTTTCCTTTAACAAAATCTTTTGTTGATTTTTATTTTTAATAATACTGTTATTTCCCAATGACTCCTCACCCATCCCCAATAGAACCCTCCCTTGGAACAAAGAGAAAGAGATTCAGAACACATCAGCACACTGGCTATATCTAATAATCTCTCATTATTTTTCCACCACTTCTTATTTGGTGTTCGTTTTATGAGTGTAATTGTTTTGTAAATTGCTCTAGTAGTCATCTCACTTCATACACAGTAAAACTATAAATATAATAGATCATATTAAGAAAATAATTGTATCTTGACAAATCTTAACAACATTAATCTTTGTTAAAAACATAAGTAGATCTTTCTTTAACAATGTTATCTAAAGCAAAGAGCTAGTATTTGTAAATGTTAATGACATACAGGCAAAGGGAAAACAAATTTATCAACTTTTGCTTATAATAATCTTAGAGAACCTAGAGGCTCAATTAAATTAATTGAAACATTAACTTAGCATAGTAGCTAGATACAAAATAAACCCACCAACTCACTAACCTTTCTTGGAAATTATTGACAAATAGAGAAATTCCATTTAGAGTAATTAGAATGTATGAAATGTTTGGGAGTGTACCAAAACACCCAAGAATTACATGAAGACAACTATGAATACTTCCCAGAAAATACCTGAATAATTGGAAAGATCATAAATTGTACATGGTTGAAACATATGTCAATATAAGAAGAATGACAGTGATGAAATTATCAAAGGGTTACTCTCAAAAGAAAAAAGCAGTCTGTGTTGGGGGAAAATATGTTCCAACTCACTAACAAGAGAAATGAAAAGTCACACAGAAAATTCAGACAACTTCAATATCATACACATTAAATTGATGAGATGACAAAATGAAAATTTTGAGGCTGTGGATGGACAAATACACTACACTGATGTAGAGCTCCGAATTGGTCTGGCCATTCTGGAAAACATTTTGGAATTTTCCCTTCAAAGTCACTAAATTATATATACAGTTTGATCCAGCAATATCACTAAGCATTTATCCCCAGAGAGAGACAGTAAAGGAAAAAAGGACACTCATGTACAAAAATATTTGTAGTAAAAACTGGAACCTAAGGAAGCACCCATTAACTGTGAAATGGCTGAACAAATCCTAGAACCTTAAGAAATGGTGACAAAGACACATTCAGAGAAATCTGTGAAGTGTGTATGCACTGCTATAGAGTGAAGTAAGCAGAACCAAAACAACTTATATAGTCATTAAATTATAAAGAAACAGTGAAAGACCTAAGTTTAGAACTCTGATCAAATGACTATGAATATAGAGGATCAATGATAAAATATGTTTTCCATCATTAATAGAGGTAATAAACTAGAAGTGCAAAATGAGATTCATTTTCGGATAAAATCTATGTGCAGATTTGTTTTGCTTGCCTTTTTTTTTCTTAATTACTACAAAGGAGAGTGGTGAATTCCTCCTCCCCCCAAGTGAGGGAAGAATGGGTTTGGTATTAATAAATGTAGTTATAAAATTTATAAATAAAAATAATAAATTGCAAATACTGATAATAAATAAAAGTAGAAAGATGTCATTGCAGTATCTTAAGAAAATATCATGTGGGCCAACAATATGGAGTAGATACTTTCCTTCATTCTTCACAACCTTTCAGTGTTCTCTAAAATGATAATTTTGTCATGGATGTAGCAATTACAGCTGTCTCCAGTTGTCTCCACAATCTAAGACGTCAAGAACCCAAACAAAATAAAAATTTAATAAGCAGCTGAGGATCAGTAATCCCTAAACCATAACCAGATGCACCACTTCTCCAGCAGCCCACCATGCATTCAGTGGTGGCACTTCAAAAGCTGCTCTTGACAACAGAAGTCAACTCCATCCCAAATCTCCCTCCCACCCTATCCCCAAGTGCTGTGAAGATCCAAATAGAAGACATTGGCTTTACACTTTGATAGCATGGCAGTGATCTGATCTGCTAAACCAGAGAATTGAGGAACGAGGGAACAGAGGAACAACCAGAACTGGGGGAAAATACCTAGCATTTCTCTGGGGTCAGTTCTGTCCTCCTCAGATATTCCTCATGTCAATGACTAAGGCTGTTGAATCATGAATTAACCAGCTTAGAAGCTGAGACTCTTGAAATCCAGCCCTCAAAGATGGCAATATCAAAGAGAAAATCAGAAAGTAAACAATAAAGAAAAATAAGTAAAAAAGATTGAAATTACCAAAGATGTTGGGAGGAATAAAACCTCTATTAATGGCTAACATAACAATTCTACCGACCAACTACAAATTCTACAGAATTATATAAATTCCAAAATAAAGACTTAAAATTTTCAAAAGAAAATTGGAATAAAACAAGACCATTATGTACTCACCAGAAACCAAAGGAAGGAATGGAATAATATGTTCTAAACAGCAGTGAAGCTCAAGAAGCAACCCAGAGTGCCATACCTTGCAAATTTGGGCCAAGCTATGAAAAATATTCAATAATAAAAAAGCATTTAAAACATTCCTGGAAAGAAAACTAAAACTGAAGGAATCACTTGCTTTTTTTAAACAGTCTAGATAACATATACAAGAAAGATAAATATCATAAGTATGCCCTTTTTTCCTCTATCCAGATCTCTGATAAAAATGCCCAATACTGAACCAAATGAAAATCTTAGGCATAGTCCTTCTAATTTGACAATCAAATCGCTAAAAACTATTCTTTAAAGACTAGTCCTTCAGTTCAAAAAAACTGAAACCACCATTATTGTCTAGCTTGTGTTTATTCATCTTTTCCACAAGAATGACATACCAGACTTTGTCATACATCTGTTTATATATTTGTTGCTATTGATTTATGACAGACTTTGCTTTTTGCCACAGACAATTCTTCTTGATAGAGTCTTCTTGGTAAAGGTACTGGATTGGTTTGCCTTTTTTTTTTTTTTTTTTTTTTTTTCCCAGTGAATTAAGGCAAACAAAGGTTTTAAGTACTTGCCCAGGGAACACAACTAGTATCTGAAGCTGAATTTGAACTCAGATCTCTTGACTTCAGACCTAGTGCTCTATCCACTGAATTATGTAGCTGCCTCATCATATTTTGTACTAACTATAACTTATAGTTTTAAATTTTAAAGTAGTTTTATTGTATTTTAAAATGCAAAAACTATTCTTAGGGGCAGCTAGGTGGCGCAGTGGATAGAGCACCAGCCCTGATATCAGGAGCACCTGAGTTCAAATCTGGTCTCAGACACTTAATACTTCCTAGCTGTGTGACCCTGGACAAGTCACTTAACCCCAATTGCCTCAGCAAAAAAAAAAGAGAGAGAGAAACTATTCTTGGTTCATGAGGCTGAATTTGATGATCTAAAAATTGACCCTAGAAAGTCAATAAAAAATTAAATAGCCAGCAAAATTGTAAGAAATAAAACAAATCCACACAAACAAAAATTATTAGCATTCTGAATATTTAAAAAAATTCATTTAAAATAACCACAAAAGTATTGAGGTATTCCTCATTCTTGGCTCCATTTCCTGTAGTTCAAATTGGATGAGATGATAACTGAAAACCTAGAGGAGGTCTAGTTTATCAGCTTTTAATTTACTTCTCTTTTATTTTTGCAAAGATCATCTTAGGATTAGAAAGGACAAAACAAAAACAGCTAATAAGAAGTTGAAACCCAAAGTAAGATGATAGTAAGAGACTACACAGTTGATCTCAATGAACTGAAGCCCGACATGAACAGCATCCTAGAGTATGGAGAACATTTAATAATTTGATTACTGAAGAGAATGAGAAAAGAGGATATATAACATAAGATTGGAAAAGGGAGGGAAAAAACATCTTTGGTAATTTCAATCTTTTTTTTTCCCTTATTTTTCTTTATTGCTTATTTTCTGACTCCTACTTTAATATTAGTGTCCTTGAGAGTTTCTTAAGAGATTCTCAGAGAAGCATAAAAATCTGAGAGCTATAGGCCAAAGTATTTGACTTGAGTTCCCAGCCAAATTCCAGAATATGTTATTAAAGGGATGGTAAAGAAATATTTAGAAAAGGGAGCAACGATCACAAAAAGCTAACATGGTTTCATGAAATGCTGATAATATCAAATTAACCTTAATTTTTTGACAGGACTATTAAACTAGTATATCAAAAGAATTCTGTAACTATTTCAGCTTTATTTTTCTAAATCACTCCATCATACGTAGCTCAGTCCAAGCTTTTTTTTTTTTTCAAACACTATGTGGGATAAAAATCCGATTCCCGATTCAAAATCATTACTCAGAAATCTCTCAAAGTGAAGATTAGAAGTTTATTTGTATTTCGCAAAATTCTGGACGGTCATTCTTCTCCGGGACACGCCAAGGAAAAGAAGGAATGCCCAGAATTTTGTAAAATCAAATAAACCTCTAATCTTCACTTTGAGAGATCTCTGAGTAATGATTTTAAATCGGGAATCGTATTTTTATCCCACACAGTTTTGGGGGCTCGTCCAGGATAAAGGGAACGATCGTTGCTCAGTTTCAGAGACATAATGGTGCCAAGGGACCTTTTGTCCCTTTCTCTGAAATCGACACCAATCTGCTCTCTACTAAGCAAAAGCACCCGATGGGATATTCTCAGTGAAGATAGAAGCAGAAGTAAGCCTGGTAAAATGAATTGAACTCGTGGCCAGGAAATCTTGCTTACGCCTTAAGGTAAGCCTCAGAAAGTTTGGGAATCATTGGCGGCCTGGAAGGCCTGAGAGAATAGCTCTCCTAAATTAAGGTGTGTTGTTGGAGTCCAGATAAAAGTTTTCTGAAAAGCTCTTGGGTGGCCATTTGTAAAGAAGAGACTCTTTACAAAGAGATTAAAGTGCAGTGTAGTGTTAAAAAGCCTGGATCCAGGTCAGGGAATAGGAGCCAAAATTAGGAAATCGGTTTAGGATTTGAGATAAGTTAGCTAACTGAAAGGGGAATAGGTAAGGAGAATAGGAGAGCATTGCTGCTACAAGATCAGGGTGGAGTTGATTAGACCTAAATGGGGAAAAGTCCTTTCAATTCAGAGGAATTGGAGTTTTGCAAATTTCTGGCTTTAGGGGATGAAGGCCTGGCTGAGTGAGCCCAGCCTAAAGGGCAAAGAATTGGTAAAGGGAGTGGACAGAGAAAATCTCACCCCATCCCTGGGATTGTTTTGTACTTCCACCTCCTAGTGCCACAGGAAACTTTAGTGTAGAGGCTGAATTAGCAGAAAAAAAGCCAAGGTATTTGAGGATACTTAAATTCAGTAATGGAGAACTATGGGAGTGTCTCCAAACAGTTTGGTTTCTGGGACCCAAAATCTATAACAGAGGGAATCAATTTGAAAAAGAGAGAGAGGCTTTCCCGTTGGTCCAACTCTGGCCAAGTTTGGGACTTCAGGAAAGTCCATTAGAATAATAGTTGGGGAGTTTGACAATTGGTCACTAGAGAGTGAAGATAGAGCAAAGATGGTTTCTTTCACGCTCCTTCCCGTTCCCTGACTGCAGCAGGAGATCGGAGGCTGGGAGAGAGAAAGAAACTATGCCCAGTTTAGTGAAGAGTAGTTTTTATATTGGGAGTGTTTCTGTGTTGGTGCTTGGCATAAATGCTTGTGATTTTTCAACTTGTACTTAATTGTAACCTGTTACAATTTGAAAGAAAAAGGAAAAAAAGTTAAGCTGTTTTAAATTCTGGCAGAGAGAGAGTGAGAGAGCAATGAAGTCTTATCTAATTCAAGAAGCTGCTCTGCCTGGGGAGGTAAGAGAGAAAACAAAGGGAACTGATGCTGATTGGCTTTTAAAAAAAACTTGGGGAAAAGTTTCTGGGAATCAGTTTAAGTGTGTGTGTGTGTGTGTGTGTGTGTGTGTGTGTGTGTGTATAACCGAATGTTAATTCAGTTTGTTTGCACCATTTAATTGGGGTTTTAGAAAATTTCCTTAAGTGGGAAAAGGCAATGTCCTTTTTGGTTTATTGTTTTATTGAATTTTTGGGAACTTAGTTTTAAATTCTGAAATTGTGGGAAATAATTATTGTTGCCTTGTGCACGTTAAATCTGTTTATTTTGGGTATGAAATCTTAGGAATTTGTTTGAATAATTGGCTTTTTATTTTTGAAAGAGAAATTTCTAAAAGCTATATTTGATTTCATTCAGTTTAATAATAGCTTGTTTTAAAAGTTCTGGTAACTTGGGTTACCTTCTGAAAGATATTTTGAGTAATTTGTAAGCATTATAAGTTATGTTTTAAAGTTTGTCATGCTGAGCATATGTGTGAGTTTTATGGAGTGATTTAACTATATTGTGAATCTTAAGAGTTTAAAGTTTTGAAGCAAGTGGAGATGGAGAAGAGTCAAGTTAGAAGAAATGAGATAAGAAAGATTGGTTTTCGGGTTTGGATGATTTCCTGGGAGAGGGAGAGACAGGAAGGAATCTTTTGGCTTCAAAGGTGAAGGTTTAACTCACCTCCCTTCCCTCACACCACCTGCCTCTTTTAAGAAATGAAAGGAGCAAGTAGCATCTGGGGTTAAGAGAAATGGAAAAGGAAAGGGAGAGATGGAAGGGAGATATCCTTCTGAGATTGGGATTTGCCTTTGGCTGGCAGATAAGATTTTGGGGGCATGGCACCCTAAAAGTTAGCTTTGAGAAGTGGGAGCCTGGAAGCATGGTGTGGTTGAGAAAAATGCCCTGTGGAATGGGGAAGAAGAGTAGCCACGTGGGAAGAGCCTTCCCAGGGGACAATCTAATTCCCCTCCCCCATTAAGTCTGGTATAGCTGGTTTTGAATGAACTGCAGCTCTTAGCTGATTGAAATATCAATTGATTATATTGTTTAAAGGTACAGCCTACATTTACATGCAATCTGATCTGATGGGTTTGGGGCTGCTCCCAAAAAGGCTGTAGGGATTCCTCAGTTGGAAGAAGTTGATTTATTTCTCCATTCTTAAAAGGATTATTCAGATTTAACAATAATTCCTTTTATGTGGAATTAGGGTATTCTGTATGAGTTTTAATTGATTGTACTGAGTCATCTTGAAATTGTATTCATTGTGTAGGAGGACTCTGAGAATAATAGTTTTTGCCCCTTTTTGAATGTTTCTGTTATAGATAATATGCAATTTGGAATTGTTCTATATAATGGATATTTTAAAAGCAAAGTGATCTGTAATATTGAATTTAAAATCATCTACTTAGATATGAAAGATAAGCTGTATAAGCTGTGAACTTTTAGGTTGAATCTTTTAGTAAAGATTCACTGTGATACTTGAGTTAGATTCATCTGAGGCTTTAATTGATGAGAATTGCTGTAGGAGATAAAATCTCTTGCGGCTGCAATTGATATTTGTTTGGAGTTTTAAATTCAGGTATGACTGTCTGAAAGATCATCAAACCAGTGATTCACCATCTGAAAGGAATATGCCATATGGGCTACTGAGAAGGAATCGTTGCAGGTGAAAGTTATTGTCTGGGAAGGAACTAGAAGAACAATCTTCTTCTCTGCTGAAGGTGGGATTCTTCTGATTCAGTTTACCCAGTGGTGAGAACCCACCTGATTGTTCCTGAGTATGTCTTAAGGTGGAGTTATTAAAATTAAGACAGTTACCTAAGTAAACTGTTTTAAGGATGCTCTATCCTGTATATGTTTTCAGGTTAAGACCTGAAGGACCAGTTCTGATACTATTTTAAGTATCATGTCCCTGATTTTTTTCTCTTATACCAAATTTCTGTAATCAAAGCAAGTGGAAATCAGAGAAAGTGGTCAATGGAAGATATAAAACACAATAAAGTATATATATATTTTAATTGGCAGTCCAGTTCTGTAGAATTCTCTGGCTGCTGCTATAACATCCTTCTGGGGCTAGAGTTTCTTTATAGATAAAGAAACTTCCCTTTTGTGTGAGGAGAGTAGATATTGTATGTTGATGGAAGGCAGGGCTAGATTGTCAGGATCTCTGGACCCCAATCCTAGACCCCTTTGTTTACTTATCAAATGCGGTTTTTCATGTTTCATGGGTGCTATATGAAAGGAAAGGGGATTCACTTTATGTGAGGGGAAGCAGGCTTACAGATCAGCTGTCCATGTTGCCCAGGACCTTAGCAACTTTAACCCCCAACCTAACTCCTGCATTCCCTCATATACCTCCTAGGCAAGTAAATTTTGAAAGGCCTGCAAATGGGCCTCTTGCAGGGGCTTCAAACTGTTTTTTGTTGTGTTAACATCTGTACTAATTGTGTAAAAGCTTTTCCTTTTAAGAATTTAGGGCTTTTTCTGGAAGAGATTATATTCACTGAAGGGCATAATGCTTTGTCCAATACACCTATTCCTTTGAGGAAAGAAAAGCAGTAATTTTGGGAAAACGTTTTTGGTATTTATCCTAGGGAAGGTTATTTGGACAAGAGACATTTGTGATAGCCTCATCTTCCCTCTCTGCCCTTTTCTGGGTGAGTTTCTAGTTTCTGGTCACTTTCATATATTCTTTTTCTTCTGCTCAATTTTAGTCCTTGTGTTGTTAATGTATTTGTTGCTTCTTCCAGACTCTGAGTGATGAAAATTCCAACCACTTGGTCAATCTGAAGTCACCTGAGACCTGATTCTGACACTCAGCACTTGCTGCAGCTGCCACCAGCATCAGCTATCTGCCCTCTTCAGAGGGCACTGGATCTAGTTACGCCCCTTGTTAGCCTGAAGTGGCTCCAGAAGATGAGACCTTCGTCCTTTTGTCCCAAACGAGTCGGGGTCTGAACTGCTTGAAATGGAAATGGTGTGACAAGGGCCCTAAGGCTTCAGGCCTCCATGGTGCTGGAGTTCTATGGCTGCCAGATGCCAATCTGGTCTAGAATAACTCGGTTTCCAAAACAGATGGTGGGAGTTGGTGGGAGTGGGTCTCTTGATTCCTGCTCATTGTTCTGAGGGCAATATCCTGTCACCGCTTGCTTATACACTCAATCATTAGAGTAGTTCAAGATGTAGATAAGTTCAGGAGTAACTGAAGTGGTTCCTGAAAGCTTCCACTGATGTGAGTGTTGGTTCTAAATGGTGGAGGATGCTTCATAGTTACTACAGGGAGAGATCAGCCTGAAAGTCTGGGTCATAGATGCCCTAGTGGAGGATGTGTGTTGGGATAAGAAATCTGTGAAAGGAGAACTGAGGGTTGTTGATGACTGACTGTTAAACTATTAAGGATGGAAATTTTGGGTGACTGTTATAGTTTCTATATTCAAGAGAAAGAATGTGGAATGTTGTGCCACAGTTCCATGCCTCAAGTTTCCCTTAATTGTTATGCCTCTATAGCAACCCCTTCCCCTACTTCCTGAACATCAGGAATAATTGGGTTAGCATTTCAGAATCATATTGGTCCATTTCAAATACCTAGACATACCCCTTGTCTTTTGGCTTCAGACTTAATGCCTTCTAGCTTCTCTCCAGACTTATCAGAATCCATGCCTTCCTCCATACCCCCAGCCTCTCAGAGATGAATTGATAGTCCTTTCCTGGAAAGACTTTTGAAGTCTGGGGCTATCACCTGTCTGATTAAGAAACAAAGGTAGGAGGAAAGTCCCAGCAGTCAGAGTTCACTGCTAGGATCCTTCTGTCCCTGGCCTGAGCTTTACAGATTTCCTGGAGTTTCATCCTCCCTGACATCCTTCCTCTTTAGGATCAGGCGAGGTCGAGATCAAGAGACAGTCCACTGGATTAGCAGTCAGAAACATAGTTACTATTGGCCCTGTTAGGATTAGATCTAAACCCCAGAGGGACATTGGATTATCAACCTATGAGCTTTTGAATGGACACCCTTATCCTCAAGGAGGGAAAGGAAATCCTGTACTAGATACTAAGGATTTGTTCATTGGAAAATATGTCTCATAACTTGCTGAAGGACTTGTTGCTTAGACTCTACCTTTAGGATTTGTGGTGCAAAAATATCAACCCTGAGACTGGATCTTGATCCATGTCTGGAAGGAGGACAGTGCGACTGACTGCTTGAGTCAAATAGACCTGTGGATGCTGCAAAGAATGGGCTGAGACTGTGCATGAATTGAAATTAGGCTTAACAAGGACTCACTAACTTTGGGAGGGGACTGATGAATTGTGTGTTATTTTGGGAATGTTTCAACTTGTTTTGGACAAGGATCTTGAGTCCAACAGAGATTATGTTGCAAGAATTGTAATGAAGATGAGAAGTCCTCATATGTGGAAAAAGAGGAGGGATTTGAATGAGATGGGAAACAGAGAACTTCTCAGAATAATGATTGTGAGAGATTGGTAGGGTTTTTCATTGGGGATCCTATTGCAGGAAGAGATTAATTGTGGCTTTTTAGAATATCAAAGGCAGACCAGGCTGACTGGAACCTATCTGCTATTTACCTATTTGCAAAAGGTCGGCTGATATCTGTGTCTTGAGTGAATGGGAAGTGCTTTGTTCTTGAGATTGGCAGGTCCTGGGAGTGGGCCTCCCTTTCTCTCTCTATAAGTATGGGCTCTGATGAGAGCGGGGCGGGCCTCCTTTTCCTTGGCGTGTCTTCTAATCTTCACTTTGAGAGATCTCTGAGTAATAATTTTGAATCGGGAATTGTATTTTTATCCCACACAAAACTACCCAATTAAAAATGACAGTTATAAAAGAGTTGATAATATTTTCACATATAAGAAGTAAACAGTTTGACCTTACTGAATCCCTTATAATTGGTCCTTAATATTTATATTTCATTTAGATGTTATATGTCAAATTTTCCCTTAAGTTCTGCTGTTTTTGTCACAAATACCTAAAAGTCATTCAGTTTGTTAAACATTGTTTTTGGTGGGGGGTTTTCCCCTACTCAGGATTATACTTACCTTTCCTGGCTAAATTACCCTTAGTTGTAACCCCAGCTCTTTTGCTCTACAAAATATAAGATTCCAAGATCTATGATCTTTCAACATAGTACCTGATGTGGAAGAAGCCTATCTGTCTGTTTTCAGGTATAGCCAATTTCCAGACTATCCTATTTGTATAGAGTGTTTGTGAGAATGGAATTCTTTATCCACCTCTACTGTCTATTTTCCAACTTTTGTGCATCTTTAAACTTTGTGATATTGATTAGCATATCTTTAGAAGGTCTAAAGGGAACTGATTTGCTAGGTATTCTGTCTGGCTCCCCCTCTGAGCTCACAGGTACTTTCCTTCCTCCTTGATCCCGCTCTCTTGAGTTCCTTCCTTTATTTCCCTGGTTTCTCAGAGAAACCCCCAAGGCTATATTTTCCATATAAAAGATAGACTCATGATGAAGATTTTTGTTTAGTCCTTTTCCATATTAAGCCCACAATGAAGTTATTTTCTCTCTCTTCATAGTGCCTTCCTTTAAAGGCATCTTTCTTCTTACTATAACTAATTCTGGTTAGTCTACTAAACTCCTCTATAGATCTAATGGCACCTCATTGCAAATTCCTTTAATGGATTTTTACAAATTCCTTTCCTTGGCAACCCTATTGTTCTCCCAACAGTTTCATATTTGCCATTCCTGATGTCTATTTTATCTCTTATTTTGTCTCTAACCTCTCCCTAAATAAACCTACTTTTTGGCAAGGAGAATTGTGAATTTGTCACATTTATTTTGAACTAGGTATGGCTATCCTGATCTCATCAATAGCTCTTCTTTACCCAATTCTAGTTTTCAAGGAATTATTTTATTCCTTAAGTTTTTGCTTTTTTTTTTTCAAGTTGGTTGATTTTCTTTTCATAATTTACTTGATTAATTTTTTCCTCGATCTCTCTTATTTGATTTTTTTAAAGACTTTTTAAGTTCTTCTAAGAAATCTTTTTGTGCTTGGCACCATTTGATGTTTCTTATTGAAAAATGAGTTTGGTTTTTTTTTGTTTGTTTGGTTTGGTTTTGCGCTTTATTATCTTCCTCTGAATGTGAACCCAAATCTGCATTATTCCCATAGAAGCTATTTATGGTTAGGTTCTTTTTCCTTTCCTTCTTCATTTTTATTCTTTATTTTATTTTATTTTTAGCTGCTATTAATACAATCAGATTTTAGTCTGGAAGTATGGGGAATAATCCTCCAAGCCTTTTATTTTCTCTCCTCTCCACTCCTAAGCCACAGCTAGAGACCCTGTCAGGCTGTCCCACCCATGATCTTACTTTTTGAGGTCCCTTCAGTGGCTGCAAGCTACCACTGACAAGCTGCAGGATCCCTGCCCTACTACTACTGCACTCAACAAGTATGTGGTAGCTCCTTTCCCCTAACAATGGCAGACAAACCCAGGACATAGCTGGTTAGCACAGCTGTGCTTGGCATCCTTTGACAACTGGAATGTCCTTCAAATCTTCTACTCAGTCTTCAGATCCTTCCTACACACACACACACACACACACACACACATACAATCACATACATACACAATCACACAAAAGTTTCTAAGGCAGAGGCTGCCTCTCAACCCAGATTGTCTCCTGGGCTTCTTTGATGATTCTACAGAATTGGTCTTGAGATGTTTGTACTTCACTCAGGACTAACCATTGTATCTTTCCTGGGGCCTTCTTATGTCTAGAGAGGAAAGGGAGGAGTGTGGAAAGAGTTGAGAAGAGGCCAGGAAGGGATCCAAGGAGGAGGCAACTGTGACTGATTAGGATTTATCAAAACAGTCTAAGAAGTTGGAGACAAGATAGATAGATAAGAGTTTCTAATAATGGAGGCTGGATGAGCTGATTAAGAGTCATATATTCACATATGCTTCTTCATATATGCTTCAAGACACTCTGAGAAAATTGACCTCTAGCATTTCCTGACAAGGGGAACAGAATGGGCTGATTTAGAGTTCACACCAAGCCCTCTATTTCTTGTTTTGTTAACCTGATCATTATGTATTTTTATAAATATGTATATCACAGGGGCAGCTAGGTGGCGCAGTGGATAGAGCACCAGCCCTGAAGTCAGGAGGACCTGAGTTCAAATGTGGTCTCAGACACTTAACAATTTCTAGCTGTGTGACCCTGGGCAAGTCGCTTAACCTCAATTGCCTCAGGGGAAAAAAATAAAAAAGATTTATTTCATGCTAATAGTTCAGTTTTATTGGCACATAATTAGACAAAATAGCTTATAATTATTTGTTTTTCATTGGTTGTGAATTCATTTTTTCATTTTTTATAGTGGCAATTTGATTTTCTTTCCTTTTTAAAAACTCAAATTAACAAATGGTTTATTTATTGAATTTTTTTTAAGCAATACCTAGTTTTATTTATTAAATTCATTTTTTATTCTAAATTTTGTTAATTTGTTATTTGATTTTCAATATTTCTATTTAGTGTTAAACTAGGGATTTAAAATTTGTTGGTTTTTAAATTTTTTTTTAGTTGCATGCCCTATTCACTCATCTCCTTTTTCTTTTTCTTCTTTTTTAAAAATTATTATTAGTGAAGGTTATTAGAAACAAAATTTCTCTTAGTGGATGCTTTGGTTGTATGCCCAAAATTTTTATAAGTTGTCTTATTATCATTATCCTTAATGAAATTAATGATTGTTTCTGTGATTTGTTCTTTGACTCACCTATTCACCTATTCTTTGGAATCATGTTTCTTATTTGTAATTTTGCAACATTCAATTATATTGTTTCGTGATTGTTAATTTTATTTTCATTTTTGTAATTAGTATGTATATTGTTTTCTTAGCTCTGTTTATTTATATACAAGAGAAATTGAAGATAGTCTCAGAAGAAAAGCACTAAGATTGTTGACTTCATGCAGAACCTAATACTTAAAGGAAGGCAAAGGAATTCAGGATGAAGAGATGAGTTCCAAAGTTCCAAAAAGAAGTTGTTTTATAATATACTTTGAAGTCTAGAAGAAATTGTCAATTCTTATCAATTCTAACATGGGGGAAAGTCAGTGAAAGTTCTAGAGTGGGAGATGGAGTATTATTATCAAGGAGGCCAGTGTCATTGGATTCCATAGGTCTTGGAAGGGAATATAAGATTTGGAAGAATGTAAGATGTAAGATGACTGGGAAGGTAGGAAGCAAGCAGATTATAAAGGGCTTTAATAATAATGGCAAACATTGATATAGTACCTTACTGTGTGTCCATCATCGTGCTAAATGCCTTATAATAATTATCTCAGTAAAGCATGTTCTCATTTTACAGATGAGGAAACTGAGGTAAACAGGTTAAGTGACTTGTCCATGGTATTATAACAATAAGTTTTTCAGGTAGGATTTGAACTTAGATTTTCTTGACTACAGGCTTGGGACAGCCACTGTACCATCTAATCATTTCTTGTTTAAAGATTTTAACTTTTATTCTGGGAGAGTTAGGGAGCCACTGCAATTTATTGAAAGGGAGAGGAGTATGACATGGTCAGACTTGTGCTTTAGGAAGATCAATTTGACAGCTGAGTGGAGAAAGAACTGGAGTGAGGAGATAGGTTAAGCAGGGAGACCAACCCAGAGCTATTACAATAGTCTAGGTATGAAGTGATAGGCTCTGCACCAGGATTGTGGTGATGTCTGAGAAGAGAAGAAAGCATATGCAAGAGATGCTTCAAACACAGAAACAACAGATTTTGTCAATGTATTGAATAAGGGACTGTAAAAGAGAATGAGGAGTGAAGTAAGTTACCTAGGTTAGGAGATCTGCCATGTTGGAGATAATACAGACAGTGATAAAATTAGATTCTTTGAATTATTATGACATTTTCTAGGCTTACTATACCTTGTTCCTTCACATGCTCTACATTCAGCCAAAATGGCCAACCATCTGACTTTTGAGCCCCTAAATCCCTATCTTTTCACATGCTAGCTCCCATTCTGATATTGCTGGATCTCCAATAGTTGCTCAGTTGGATTAGAGAAGGGGAAAAGGAAGAAGAAAAGAAGGAAAATAGCATTTACATAGTGCTTCTCCCCCCTCCCCAGCTATTTTAAAAAAAAATTAATGGTGTTATATTTTTCCAAATATGTGTAAAGATAGTTTTCAACATTCACTTTCCCAAAATCTTGTATTCCAGATTTTTCTCCCTCTTCTCCCTTCTTGCCCCTCCCCAAGACAGCAAGTAATTGATATAGGTTAAATAGGCACAATTCTTCTAAACATATATTTCCATATTCATCATGCTGAGCAAAAAAAAAAAAAAAAAGAAAAGAAAAGAAAGGAAAAAACCCAGCCAACCAACAACAACAAATGGTAAAAATATTGTATTTTGATTCATATTCAGTTTCCATAATCCTTTCTCTGGATATGGTTTCCATCCCAAATCTATTAGAATTGTCTTGGTTCACTGTATTATTAAGAAGAGCCACATCCATTAGAATTGATCATCACATAATTTTGCTGTTGTTGTATACAATGTTCTCCTGGTTCTACTCACTTTACTTGGCATCAGTTCATGCAAGTCTCTCCAGGCCTCTCTGAAATCATCCTGCTGGTCGTTTCTTATAGAACAACAATATTCCATTATATTCATATATCATAATTATTTAACCATTCCCCCACTGATGAGCAATCACTCAATTTCCAATTCTCTGCCATTATAAAAAGGGCTGCTACATTTTTGCACATCTGGGTCCTTTTCCTTCTTCTAACATAGTGCTTTATGATTTGCAAAGTATTCTACAAATAGTACTTCATTTGATCTTCACAACAACTCTGAGAAGTAGGTGTTATTATCATCCCTGTTTTCTAGCTGAAGAAACTGAAGCCGAGGGAGGTTAAATCATTTGTCCAGTCCCATAGTCGGTAAAGATCTAAAGTAGAATTTGAACTCTGGTCTTTCTGACTCTAGTCAGATTTATTATATCATCTCAATGCCTATAGAATGGTGCAGGAAGTGGGGATTTGGGGATTCAGTTTGTAGTTATACACCTTAGCCCTTTCTTCTTTTGACCTAGGGGAAAGATGGCTAATGGATCATTCCATTAGAGTTTTTGCATGAGATTCCATTGCTCTTTCTCATGTGGATACTAGTTTGAGCTCCAGAAAATTGGAGGGGGGAGGAAGGGGTGGCCGGGAAGTACTAGAGAGATCATAACCCTGCATTGTTGGGTCGGCTGTTGCTACTGCAGGAGCAACAGCAACAAAACCTGTTACACTCTCTCCTATGACTAAAACCACCTAGAGCTGAGATCCAGACCTGGTATGGAGTTTCAAGCTGCTGGACAAGATTGGGGAATGCGCAGGAAGGTACTATTGCCAAGGGAAGTTCCAGAATACTATTAATGCTCCTACAGCCAAAAGGAAGCAGAAAGGCAAGGAGGAACAACAGACCTTTTTTCTTTCTTTTTTTTCTCAATAGTATTTTATTTTTTCCAAATACATGTAAAGATAGTTTTCAACATTCATTTTTGTAAGACTTTATGTTCCAAAATTTTCTTCCTCCCTTCTACCCCTCCTCCCCAAGCCAGCAAATAATCTGATACAGGTTAAATATGTGTAATGCTTTTTTTTTAAGCTTTTTATTTTTAAAACATATGCATAAATAGTTTTCAACATTCACCCTTGCAAAACTTTGTGTTCGAATTTTTTTCTTCCTCCCTTCCCCCATTCCCTCCCTTAGACTGCAAATAATCTAATATATGTTACACATGTTCTGCAATGCTTTTATTTTCCTATTTGTCACATTGTGCAAAAAAAAAAAAAAAATCATACCAAAAGGGAAAAAATGCATGCAAAAAAGTAACCAAAAAAAAAAGGTGAAATACTATGTTTTGATCCATATTCAGTCTCCTTTGTTCTCTTTCTGGATGTGGATGGCATTTTTCATCCCAAATCTGTTGGAATTGTCTTGAATCACACCTCATTGCTGAGAAGAGCCAAGTTCTGCAATTGATCATCACATAATCTTACTACACCAGACCTTTCTAATGGCATCCTACCCTTGCTTCCTAATGCCAAGTCTAAGTCCCACACATGTAACACCCCTCCTCAATATTTCCTTCCTACCTTCTCCATGGAGATAGTGAGGGTGGCTGAAAAGATCAATGGAAGGCAATGACACTGAACGCTTCTTAGTGGAGGTCTTAATGTTCTTACATGTTCTCTGTGAGTCCTTAGGGTGACTTATTTGTGTGGTAACAATACATGTAGAGGTCCATGAATGACAAGACATTCTAAAACTAGGCACACAAAGATTTTTCTGCTTTTCTAATTTATATCATATTCCCAGTTCTTTTTTTTAATGTATGCATATTTATATAGTTATCTTGCTATACAAGAAAAATTGGATCTACAAGAAAAAAAAAAAAAACCTGAAAAGGAAAACAAAATGCAAGCAAACAACAACAGAAAGCCTGAAAATGCTATGTTGTGATCCATACTCAGATCCCACAGGCCTCTCTCTGGGTGTATATGGCTTTCTTCATCACTGAACAATAAAAAACTGGTTTGAAACATTTCATTGTTTAAGAGAGCCATGTCCATCAGAATTGATCATCATGTAATACTGTTGTTGCTGTGCATGATGATCTCCTGGTTCTGCTCGTTTCACTCAGCATCAGTTCATGCAAGTCTCTCCAGGCCTCTCTGAAATCGTCCTGCTGATCTTTTCTTACAGAGCAATAATATTCCATAACATTCATATACCATAATTTATTCAGCCATTCTCCAATTGATGGGCATCCACTCAGTTTCCAGTTTCTAGCCACTACAAAAAGGGCTGCCACATTCTTGCACATGTGGGGCCCTTTCCTTCCTTTAAGATCTCTTTGGGATATAGGCCCAATAGAAACACTGCTGGGTCAAAGGGTATGCACAGTTTGATAACTTTTTGAGCATAGCTCCAAATTGCTCTCCAGAATGGTTGGATCCCTTCACAGTTCCACCAACAATGTATCGGTGTCCCATTTTTCCCACATCCCCTCCAACATTCGTCATTATCTTTTCCTGTCATTTTAGCCAATCTGACAGGTGTGTAGTGGTATCTCAGAGTTGTCTTAATTTGCATTTCTCTGATCAATAGTGATTTGGAGCAACTTTTCATATGACTAGAAATAGTTTTAATTTCATCATCTGAAAATTGTCTGTTCATATCCTTTGACCATTTATCGACTGGAGAGTGGCTTACATATTCCCAGTTCTAATCCTAGATCTACATTGAATTCAGGCTATGAAGGATTCCTATCACTCATTTAATTAATTAGTTAATTAATTTTTTTTTCTGAGACAATTGAGGTTAAGTAACTTGCCCAGCTAGGAAGTGTTAAGTGTCTGAGATCAGATTTGAATTCAGGTCCTCCTGACTTCAGGGCTGGTGTTCTATCCACTACACTAACTAGCTGCCCCCATTCTAGGATTTTATGAAAATGATGAATTTTGATATCTGCATCAGTGTACTTGGAAAAGGGAGAATCTTTCTGGCCTTTGCCAGCTATGATGTGACTATATCCAGGAGAAGGTGGGTAGCTTGGGACAGGGATAATGAAGGTATATTGGATTTCTTCCCAGGTGAAAGAAAATTGCTCCTGACCAGTCTTAACCGTAAAAACAGGAAAAAGCATTGGTGAAGTCAATAGCCCCATACCAGTCACCTTCAGCCTAGCCTGCCCAATACAACAGTGACAAGGTCAGGAACAGCTACTGTGATGAGCACTGAAATGTTGTTTAGCCCCTAAAGTTCTCTAAAAGGTACCAGGTACTATCTACCTTCCTCAGGACAATTCCCAGTTGTGGTAAGGAGACCTGGTATAATGAAATAACAGTTCCTTTCAGCTCCATTACAAGAGAAGAAATATCTTTCAGTCTTTGGGGGCTTGATATTGCTTGGTGTTTACTACAATAGATAGTTTGAGCAACAACAAGGTTCTCTATTTGTCCCTACCTATAATGAGCTACATAGAGGTTGCTAAAGGACTTGCATAGATTCTGATTCCCAAGAGCCTGATTAATCTGATATCTCTTCCCAACATGGTCTGGCCTCTGTAAACTCTCCTAAATAATTCCAGTGAGACTGAGGCTTTAGACTCTTAAACTTGTTCCACTCACTCACTATCCCTTTTTGCCCTAGTTTTATAAAATAGGTGTACAAATCAAACATTTACTAATAATAAATCATAATTCTGTGACTCCCACATTCACTGAAACCCCACTTGGAGGCATAAACCACAGTTTAAAAAGCTTAGGCTTGGGTAGAGCTGAAGAACCCCTAATGCCTTAAGTTCAGAATTAAAGCATTAGGAGTTCTTCAGCTCTACCCAAGCTGTTTTTACTAGCAATCTAAAAGACTGACTTTTAATTGATATCTTATCAGCCCCAAGTCAAATAGCTACTTTTGCTAGCTTTTGCAAAATTCCACATCCAGAGTTCACCACCTCTTTGCTAAAGAGGATGGAAATGTGTTTCATCATTGTTCCTCTGGAATCAAAATTGATCATTGAATAAAATCTAATTTTTGGTTTCTGAAAGTTGTTTTTATTATGTTCATTATTGTCATATGTATATTTATACATTGTTCTCTTGATTCTGCTCTTTTTCTGAATTCCTCATATTTACTTATAGCAAAATAATATAGTCTATTTCATTTCATCTATAACCAGGGCTTCTTAAAACTTTTTCTACTTGTGATACCTTTTCACCTGAGAAATTTTTATGTGACCCTGGGAATATAGGTATATAAAATAGTATACAAATTAAACATTTGCTGAAAATACATCATAATTTTGCAACTCCCATATTGTTACAAGACCCCATATGGGGTCACAAACCACAGTTTAAGAAGTTGGACTATATGCCACAATAAGTTCTGCTATTAGTCTGTTGATAAGTTGTGGGTTTTTTTATTTTTTTTGTTTGTTTGTTATTTTGCTATGACAAGTGCTCTTATTAACATTTTAACATTTATTATTTTTCTGTCATTAATCTCTTTAAAGAATATACTCAGGAATGGAATCTCTGGGTCAAAGGTATGAACACTATATTATCTTTTTTTTCTTTTTTTTGCATAATTCCAAATTGTTTTCCAGAATGAGTGGATCAATTCATATATCTACCCACAGTCTACAAATTATTATGAAGTGGGGAAAGAGGCTTTTAGGTTTCTTCTACAATGCCATAAAATCACATAATTTTAGAACTTGGTGGAGTCTTAAGAGGTCATTTAATTCTAGCACTTTATTTTTCAGAAGGCCTAGAGAAATAAAGTGACTGTACAAAGTCACACAATCTTTTTTTCTCAATAGAATTTTATTTTTCCAAATACATGTAAAGATTCATTTTTGTAAGACTTTGTTTTCTAAAATTTTCTCCCTCCTTTCCTTATTTCCCCCCTCTTCAAGACAGCAAGCAATCTGACATAGGGACACAATCATTTAATGACAGAGATGAAGCTAGAGTCTTGAGGTTACAATTCCCATATCAATCCATCTAGCTAAATTTCAAGAGATTGGACAAAAGTTTTATCAACAGTTATATGTGACTATCTCTGACTTCCCTCTGAACTCAAACATTTTTGCTGCCCAAGTGATCGGGAATGGGATCACTTAGAACAGTTATGGGATGTTATGATGTCATGCTACCAAAATTACTTCTAAATAGTCACTGAACCCAGTTCTTGGAATCATGTCTAGACTGCTTTAATGAAATTCCCCAGGGAATTTCAGGGAATTTGAAAGGTTGAAGATCCTATTTCTGGGTGAGTTATCATATACTAGAAGTGCATTAGAAAGACTTTGAAGAATTCTCTCAAAATAGCAGGGTGAGCTGAAAACTGGGTGAAGGTGTTTGGTGTTTCTTCCTATTGTGAGACAGAACTTGTGCCCAACAAAGAATTGGAAATTGAGGGGATAAACATCAAAGTGGAATGGCTGTATAAGTTGTAGCTTATGATTGAGATAGAATACTCGTGTGCTATCAGAATTCATAAAGGAGATGGTTGCAGAAAAAGCAGAAAAAGCTTATAGGAACTGATATGAAATTGTGAGCAGAACCAGGAAAAAAATTATACAGTAAAAGCAATATTATAATCAACTGTGAAAGACAGCTACTCTGATCAATACAAGTAATCCACAAAAATTCAAAGGACTCACAATGAAAAATGCTATCCATTTCCTGAGAGATAATTAATGAACTCTGAGTGCAGATTAAAGCATATTTTTTCATTTTATTTTTCTTGCTTTCACTTTTTTTTCAATATGACTAATACAGAAATATGTTTTTCATGACTTCATATGTATAATGGGTATCATATTGCTTGCCTTTTCAATAGGTCAGGAAGGGCCCAGAGAAAGGGAAAGATTTTGGAACTCAATTTTTTAAAATGTTAAAGTAAATTAAAATATAAAAATGAATCCAATATAATTTTTTAGACAGTCACAATTTTGGAAATCCATAAATCTAGAAAAAAAATTGGACAAATCAGTTAGTTAATCAATGACTTATATATGGAGCAGGAAAATCTCCCTGAGTGGGGATTCATATCTTACTTTCCCCACCCTACCCCATTGCCACCCTAGGAAAAGTTTATCCCTCATTCCATTCTTGTGTGTCAAGCTGCTGTCTCCCTACCATAGGGATTTCTGAAATAAATTTTGTTTTCTAATTTTACAAACATTGTTTAATCCTGTGAAGCATGTTCAGGTTCAGGTGCTCTGAACCAATTATAGTCACTAATAAGCACCTTTGATTAAAGGTCAAAAGACTATAAGACTATAATTGATTAAGCTTTCCTTAGAAAACTTTTTCCATTTCTGGAACTTTCATCTTTCATCAATCCTCTCCTGCTTATGGGGAAAAATGTTTTCAATCACATACTTTGTCATTCTATTTTTTCCATTTTCATCCACTGTTATCACTTAATAAACAGAAAGACATTCTAAATGATTAAATGATATCCTGTTTGCCAAACCTCATTAATCAATCTTATTATAAACATTGTTTTCTTCCTTTGCAAAAAGACTTAAATCCAAAAGATACCAATGTAATGATTATATAGTTCCCAATTCCTATTTTGTAGGTAAGGAAGATGAGTCCCAAAGATTTAAATGATGTGCCCAATATCAAACATCAAGTTAGTGGCAAGCTAAGGGTAGAACCCAGGTCTCCTGAATAGGGGTTCAAGGCTCTTTCCAACATACTATACTGATTGGATATAGTCTAATTTTGAGGAATATCTGCTGCACTTACAAAGGACTAAAATACTTAACCTACTCCCCATTCTGTATGTAATCTGGAAAGAAAGAAAGGAAGAAGTCAAAAAGGAAGGAAGGAGGGAAGAGAAAATTTTCTTTTTAAGGAAAAAAAAAAACAGTAATCAGAATTGTCCAAAATGGGTCATCATTCAGAGGTATCTCAAAGGTTCCTTTTTATTGATGATCTTTATAAACATTTGCAGAGGGAAAAAAGGGGATCTTCCACAGATCCTCACCAGATTAGATAAGAGAAAAATTCATTGAGTATCCCCTAATCAAACTCTAATCATTATTAGTCAGTTCATTATAAGGGGTAATGATTATAAACAATTATTTTAATATACTGAACTAGTAATACATATCTAGTCAATCACCTAGTAATAGGTATAAAAATAAGCAATGCATTTATCCATACTTTGTGTAAATCACATAGGAATATAGATTCTAATAGAAGGGCCTTATAATAGTCCTCAAGCTTTAATGTAGCATTACTAGCTATAGAGCTCACTTGTACAACCACAAGAATGCTGACAAAGATATTTCCATCCTGTTTTGCTCAAATTCCATCACCAAACCCAGTATGAGTGGTGGACTGGTATAGAATGTCACCCCCCCACATTTTATTCTTAGAGCATATGTATAGTTTGTACTATTTCCTCCTGCCTAACTTAAGGAGGAGCCCATCCATCTTATGAGCATCTAGTCAATGGAGCTGCTGCATTCTTTACCCCACCTATGACTTCCCCACTCCTGCTGATGTGTTATTTTTGGCCCTCAAGAACAAAGTCTATCAACCAATGGGATTCTATATTTTACCATGCCTCTTTTGCAAACTTGGATATTAAACTCTATAAATACAAGGTCCTAGAAGAAGGGAATATCTCAGATCTTGAGAAGTCTACTTCATTAGAGGGAATCATGGACCCTTTAATAAAGTATCATTGGAAAAAAAAAAAAAAAAAACTAAAGTATCATTGGCTCAAAGCTCTGCCTTAGTCTTTTTTTATTGTAGATTGGATAATTTTAATGCCCACATAAGTGATCTCTCAGGTTTCTTCTCACTTTTACAATAATCACAAATTATCAAGAACTAGTTAAACTACTGTTCTTAGTGTGAGGGATAATCTGAAGTGTGAATCATAAAATGGAATTTTTTTTTTTTTTGGTTGTGTGTATAGGAAAGGTTAAGTCTACAAGTGTTTTTCCTATACAGATTTCATTCTAAATTTTAAAATATTGAAGTTTTTCATTTGAAAACTGTTCCTATAAGATGGCTCCTGAGGTAGACTATATTTTCATGGAATACTCTGCTCCAATAACTCACCTGAGTTTGGAGAGCTAGTGGGATTTTATTTCAACATTTATGGGTGCTTATGACACATAAATGTGGTAAGCACTGGGAACTGTTTTGTTTGTTTAGTACTTGATTTCAAGGGTGTGGGAGAAATTACACATTGGAAACCACCAACCACAAATTATGTAAATCAGCAACTCTACTAGAAATCATAATCTTAGAATTTCCTGGAATACTGAAAAGTTAAAGAGATTAGGTCATATATCCCAGAGATCTTAAAGGAAGGAAAGGGACCCACATGTGCAAAATGTTTGTGGCAGCCCTTTTTGTAGTGGCTAGAAACTGGAAACTGAATGGATGCCCATCAATTGGAGAATGGCTGAATAAATTATGGTTTATGAATGTTATGGAATATTATTGTTCTGTAAGAAACAATCAGCAGGATGATTTCAGAGAGGCCTGAAGAGACTTGCATGGACTGATGCTGAGTGAAGTGAGCAGAACCAGGAGATCATTATACACGGCAACAGCAGTACTATATGATGATCAATTCTGATGGACATGGCTCTCTTCAACAATGAAATGCTTCAAACCAGCTCCAATTGTTCAGTGAAGAAAACCATATACACCCAAGGAGAGGCCTATGGGATCTGAGTCTGGACCACAACATAGCATTTTCACACTCTCTACTGATGTTTGCTTGCTTTATGTTTAACTTATCAGGTTTAGTTTAGTTTTTTTTTTTGTTTGGTTTTTTTCTGTAGATCCGATTTTTCTTGTATAGCAAGATAACTGTATAAATATATATACACATATTCAGTTGGTCAAATATTTCAACATAATTAACATGTATTAGACTTCTTGCCATCTAGGGTAGGGGGTGGGGGGTAGGAGGGAAAAATTTATAACAGAAAGTTTTGCAAGAGTCAATGTTGAAAAATTACCCATACATGTTTTGCAAAAAAAAAAAAAAAAAAAAAAAAAA
>JAJPUD010005154.1:147600-168945 GCA_023553655.1 Myrmecobius fasciatus
GATGCTTCCCTCCTAATCTTGTCTGCATTTGTTTTGTTTGTACAGAAACTTTTTAACTTAATATAGTCAAAATTATCCATCTGGTGTTCAATTAGGAGTTCCAAGTCTTCTTTGGACATAAATTTGTTCCATCTCCACAGGTCTGAGAGATAAACTATATTACGTTCCTCTAACTTGCTTACAAAGTCCTTCTTTATATCTAAATCATGAACCCATTTAGATCTTATCTTGGTATGTGGTGTTAGGTATGGGTCAAGCCCTAATTTCTTCCACACTAGTTTCCAATTTTCCCAGCAGTTTTTGCCAAATAGTGAGTTTTTATCCCAAAAGCTGGGATCTTTGGGTTTATCAAACACTAGATTATTATTGTCATTAACTATTTTGTCCTGTGAACCTAACCTATTCCACTGATCCACTACTCTGTTTCTTTGGCAGTACCAAATCGTTTTGATGACTGCTGCTATAGTTTTAGATCTGGTACAGCTAGGCCACCCTCATTTGCTTTTTAAAAAATTTTTTTTCATTAATTCCCTTGAAATTCTTGACCTTTTGTTTTTCCAGATGAATTTTGTTATTTTTTCTAGGTCAGTAAAATAATTTCTTGGGAGTTTGATTGGTATAGCACTAAATAAATAGATTAGTTTAGGTAGTATTGTCATCTTTATTATATTCACTGGACCTATCCAAGAGCACTTGATATTTTTCCAATTGTTTAGATCTATTTGTGTGGAGAGTGGAATGCACTCTTGATGGGACATTGGTGTAGACTGTGTACAATTGATATATGTGGCCCTCACTGGACTTTTCTTCCAGTTTTCTACAACCTAGAGAAAGCAGACTCTTACTTCATTCATTAATCAATGAGTGATAGGTGGCGCAGTGGGTAGAGCACCAGCCCTGAAGTCAGGAGGACCTGAGTTCAAATCTGATCTCAGACACTTAACACTTCCTAGCTGTGTGACTATGGGCAAAGTCACTTAACCCCAATTGCCTCAGCAAAATAAATGAATTAATTGAGTGACAGATATGTACAAACATGTACACACCACCTAGCTACCCCTGCTGTAAATATTCTAGTACAAATAGATCCTTTTCCTCTGCTTCTGACCTCAGAGTATGTATCTAAAAATAGTATTACTGTGTCAGAGATTATATACTTTTAATGACTTGTTGGATAGAGTTCCAATTTTTTTACAGAACAGTTGAACCAATTCATAACTTTATCAAGTGTAGATATAGTTGCACTACCAAAATCCCTTTGACAAATCCTCTTTTGTCATTTTTATTAATATGATAAATATAGGGATTTCTGAATCACTTTGAATTATATTTTCCTAACTACTGATAAGTGGTATTTTTTTTTCCTTTGATTATGGTGTGGTAGATTGCATTTTTCTGAGAACTACCTGTTCTTATCCTTTGAAAATTTGGGGCATGGAACATAAATGATTATTTTATGGAGGACTCACATAAGGCAAGCACTCATATGATGGTCAAAAGAAGGAATTCAAGAACATTGTCAAGGTTTCTCTGAAGAATTTGGAACTGATTGTGTGACAGTGATACTTGTACAGATCTATCCACATGGCATGTCTCTGTCAAAAAAGGTGTTGTGCTCTTTAAGCAAAGCAGAATTGAATTAGCTCAAAAGAAAGGTGAGATACACAAATTTAAAGAATCCATCCCAAATGTTCACATGGATTATTTGTGCCCAACCTGTGGACACACTATAAGTTGACTCAACATATTGTTGTCATTTTGATCTTCTTCTTAACTCAACTCAATTTGCATCAAATTTTATTATGTAATGGATATTAGATATTTAACATAGCAATTGGATTTAGTTTTTCCAAATTGTTTCCCTTCTGACTCAAATTACATTTATTTTACTTGTGTAAAAGTCTTTCAGGTAACTACAATTGTTCATTTTCTTTTTTATGATCATCTCTGTCCTATTTGTAGGTGAGGTTTTTACCCTTTGTGATTGTGAATGATAGCTTCTTTCTTTCTCCTTTCTTTTTTTTTTTTTGCTTTCTTTGTCTATCAATTTTTAAAAGATATTACTTTTTATTTTTGTACAAACAAAACTAATGCAGAGAAGATTAGGAGGGAAGCAATAAATTGGGAAATCATCTTTACATTTAAGAACTCTGATAAAGGCCTTATTTCTAAAATATATAAAGAATTGTCTCATATTTATAAGAATTCAAGCCACTCTCCAATTGATAAATGGTCAAAGGATATGAACAGACAATTTTCAGATGATGAAATTAAAACTATTTCTAGTCACATGAAAAGGTGCTCTGGGTCACTGTTGATCAGAGAAATGCAAATTAAGACAACTCTGAGATACCACTACACACCTCTCAAATTGGCTAAGATGACAGGAAAAGATAATGATGAAAGTTGGAGGGGATGTGGGAAAACTGGGACACTGATGCATTGTTGGTGGAGCTGTGAACGGATCCAGCCATTCTGGAGAGCAATTTGGAACTGTGCTCAAAAAGTTGTCGGGCTGTGCATGCCCTTTGACCCAGCGGTGTTTCTGTTGGGCTTGTATCCCAAGGAAATCATGGGGGAGGGAGGGGACCCCACACGTGCGGGAATGTTTGTGGCAGCTCTTTTTGTGGTGGCTAGAAACTGGAAACTGAGTAGATGCCCATCGGTTGGAGAGTGGCTGAATAAATTATGGTATGTGGATGTTATGGAATATTCCATATTGCTCTGTGGGAGACGACCAGTGGGGCGATTTCGGAGAGGCCTGGAGAGACTTGCGTGAACTGGTGCTGAGTGGGATGAGCAGAACCGGGAGATTGTTGTACACGGCGGCAGCGGTACTGTATGAGGATCAGTTCTAATGGATATGACTCTTCTTCAACAATGAAATGCTTCAAACCAATTACAATTGTTCAGTGAAGAAGGCCATATACACCCAGAGAGAGGGATGTGAAATGTGGACCACAACATAACATTTTCATGTTCTCTATTGATGTTTGCTTGCATTGTATTTCCTTTATTGGATTATTCTCTCTTATAGATACGATTTCTCCTGAACAAAAAAATGATGTGTGGCAATAACTATACATATATTCGATTTAAGTATTCTAACATAATTATCATGTAGTGGATATCCTGCTATCTAGGGGAGGGGTGGGGAGTAGGGGGGAAAATTTTGTAACAAAAAGCTTTGTAAGGGTTAATGTTTAGGAATTACCCATACATATGTTTTGCAAATAAAAAGTATTAATAATAAAAAAAAAAGTTATCAAACTGTGCATACCCTTTGACCCTGCAGTTTCTATGGGGCCTATATCCCAAAGAGATCTTAGAGGAGGGAAAGGGACCCACATGTGCAAAAATATTTGTGGCAGCCCTTTTTGTAGTGGCTAGAAACTGGAAACTGAATGGAAGCCCATCAATTGGAGAGTGGCTGAATAAATTGTGGTATATGAATGTTATGGATTATTGTTCTGTAAGAAACGACCAGCAGGATGATTTCAGAGAGGCCTGGAGAGACTTGCATGAACTGATGCTGAGTGAAATGAGCAGAAACAGGAGATCATTATACACGACAACAACAATACTATATGATGATCAATTCTTTTTTTACTTTTATTTTTTTTAATTTTATTTGCATAACATATGTGTGGGTAATTCTTCAACAATAACCCTTACGTAGCTTTCCGTTACAAATTTTTCCCCCCAACTCCCCACCCCTCCCCTAGATGGCAGGATATCCACTACATGTTAATTATGTTAAAATATTGGCAAATCGAATATATGTATACATATTTCCAAACTTATCATTGTTGTGCAAGAAAAATCTTATCTACACAAACGATATATCAGATAAAGGAAACACAATGTAAGCAAACATCAATCAAGGAGTATGAGAATGTTATGTTGTGGTCCACATTTCACATCCCTCTCTCTGGGTGTATATGGCTTTCTTCAGCGAACAATTGGAGGTGGTTTGAAACATTTCATTGTTGAAGAGAGCCATGTCCATATGATGATCAATTCTGATGGTCATGGCTCTCTTCAACAATGAGATGTTTCAAACCAATTCCAGTTGTTCAGTGATGAAGAAAGCCATATATACCCAGGGAGAGGCCTGTGGGATCTGACTCTGGACCACAACATAGCATTTCCACACCCTCTATTGATGTTTGCTTACATTATGTTTTCCTTCTCTGATATTTTTGTTTTGTTTTGTTTTGTTTTGTTTTTCCCCTGTACAGCAAGATAACTGTATAAATATATATTTGATCTGTCAAAAAAAAAAAAAAACAATGTAAGATACTTGAGGGTAGGACCTGTCTTATTTATGTTATAAATCATTTTTGGGGAAAAAAACAAAACAAAACACTCTAGGGTGGCTAGGTGGTGCCATATTGCATAGAGCACCTGTACCTCTATGGGATCCTGGGTTTAACGTCATTAACTCAAAAAATGCACTCCCACATACATTTAATTTAATCTGCATGATTAATATTTTCTCCAAAACTTTCTTAAGTCTTGACAATCAATAATAAAATAAATCAAATCTTGAAAAAAAAGATTAGGAGGGAAGCAATAAATTGGGGAATCATCCTTACATTTAAGGGTTCTGATAAAGGCCTGATTTCTAAAATATAGAGAGAATTGTCCCATATGTATAAGAATTCAAGCCACTCTCCAATCAATAAATGGTCAAAGGATATGAAAAGACAATTTTCAGATGATGAAATTAAAACTATTTCTAGTCATATGAAAGGGTGCTGCAAATCGCTATTGATCAGAGAAATGCAAACTAAGACAACTCTGAAATACCACTAAATACCTGTCACATTGGCTAAGATGACAGGAAAAGATAATGACGAATGTTGGAGGGGATGTGGGAAAACTGGGACACTAATATATTGTTGGTGGAACTGTGAACGGACCCAACCATTCTGGAGAGTAATCTGGAACTATGCTCAAAAAGTTATCAAACTATGCAAACCCTTTGACCCAGCAGTGTTTCTATTGGGCTTATATCCCAAAGAGATCTTAAAGGAAGGAAAGGGCCCCACATGTGCAAGAATGTTTGTGGCACCCCTTTTTGTAGTGACAAGAAACTGGAAACTGAATGCATGACCATCAATTGGAGAGTGGTTGAATAAACTATGGTATATGAATGTCATGGAATATTATTGTTCTGTAAGAAACAACCAGCAGGATGATTTCAGAGAGGCCTGGAGAGACTTGCATGAACTGATGCTCAGTGAAGTGAGCAGAACCAGGAGATTATATATGGCATATGTGATTATGCCATATGATATGATGATTAATTCTGAAGGACATGGCTCTCTTCAACAATGAAATGTTTCAAACCAATTCCAGTTGTTCAGTGATGAAGAAAGCCATTATATACCCAGAGAGAGGGATATGAATGTGGACCACAACATAACATTTTCATGCTCTCTATTGATGTTTGCTTGCATTATGTTTCCTTTCTCAGATTTTTTTTCTTGTAGATCCGATTTTTCTTGCAATAACTGTAAAAATAAGTATATATATATTTGATTTGTCAAGTATTTTAACAGAATTAACATGTCTTCCTGCTATCTAGGGGAGGGGTGGGAGCTGGGGGGGGGGGAATTTGTAACAGAAAGCTTTGCAAGGATCAATGTTGAAAAATTACCCATACATATGTTTTGCAAATAAAAACTTTTAATAAAATGAAAAAAATATATATTACTTTTTATACTTAGGCCTCATGTCATTTGTAGATTATTATATAATATGGCATAAAGTGGTTTGCATTCTGATTTTCCCAGCAATTTTTATCATATAGGGACTCCTTATGTTAGTAATTAATGTCCTTGGGTTTATTAAATACTATACAACTATGTTCAATTGCTTCTAACCCTTGTTTATCTAATGTTTCATTAACCAATTTTTCTATTATTCTTTTAACCAATACCAAATTGTTTTAATGATTTATGATTAATAATTTGAGATTTGATATTATTGGGTTCTATTCATTTTTACTTGTTTCCAATATTTCCTTCCAGATTTATGAATTTTTGTTTTTCCAGATAGTTTTTAAAAAACATTTTTGTCTAGATATATAAAATAACCCTTTGGTAGTTCATTTGAGATCAAATAAATTAATTTAAGTAATGTGTCATTTGTTATATTGGCATGAGCCAACAAGATATAATTAGACATAAATAGTATTGACAACAGGCATCCTTGCTTTAATTCTTGATCTTTGTATCTGCTTCTAGTATTTTGTTATTATGGATAATGCTAATTCTTAGTGAAAAATAGCTTCTACTTACTCATCACTATGCAAAGTGATTCTTAAGAGTTTTTGATATTTAACATCTTCTAAACTCTTTTAGGTGCTCCTCTTTTCTGACTGGAGGGCTAGAAGGAGCAAAAAACTCCTCCCAAAGTCTTTTATGGGAGGCTAAGAATTTTCCAAGGGACTTTTTCATATTCTATTAGCAGCTCTGCTTGGCCTCCTTTCCATGGAGTATCTCTAGCATTTAGCACATTGGCTAGCACATATTATTCAATGAAGTGTTGTCATATTGGAGGATTGGAATTACTGTGTATAATTTCAAATGGCAGAACCAAGATCAATGTAGAAGTGAGGAATATATCTATAAGGAGGCAAATTTCTTTCTTTTTTCCTTTGAGAAGCAATTGGGGTTAAGTGACTTGCCCAAGATAACTACAACTAGTAGGAAGTATTAAGTGTCTGAGACCAAGGGAAGCAAATTTGAATTCAACAAAGTGAGACTATCAGAACAGATTGCTTTGGAAGGTAGTCAATGGAAGAAATGGATGGCAAATGCTGAGAATACTATAAATAGGATTTCTGCACTAGGTGGTTTGTTAGATTACATCATTTCAGAGGTCTAAAGAGATAAATTCTGTGATCCCATCATCTTAATTCTAAGAATCTGTGAGTCTTTGAGGTAGGGAAAAGATAACTAGATTTGGCATCCAAATATGCAAATCCTGTCAATGTCATTATCTGTGAGTCTCTGGGGCTTAGTCTATTCATCTGCAAAGTAAGGTTGGTCTCAAGCTCTAATGCTTCTTCTAGTTCTAAATTTATGATCCTAAGGAATCCAAGGTTGGTGTTGGGTCATTTTCAGTGTCTGACTCCTCATGATCCCATATGGGGTTTTCTTAGCAAAGATACTGAAGGAATTTGCCATTTCTTTCTCCAGTTCATTTTACAGATAAGGAACTGAGGCAAATAGGGTTAAGTGACACAGATAGTAAGTAGCTGAGGCCAGATTTGAATTCCCAAACAGGAGTCTTTTTGATTCTAGGCTCAGTGCTCTACACATTGCACCACCTAGCTGTCCATGATTATCTGTGGGGAAAAAAATACTTTGAAGTAATTGAGTTTGTATAATGTTCAATTTTTTTTTTTTTTTTTTGCTTTTTAAAGGAAGTTATTTGCCAAGTGTTAAGTAGCCACCATAGTAATGTAGAAGAAAACAATCTAACAATCCAGGTTGAAAAACAAGAAAGATAGAAAACATTTTGTTGATTATGACAGATAGCTAGATAGACATGGTACTTTTATGAGTGATAAAATAGACTTTGATTAGATTAGGAGGGAAGTAATAAATTGGGAAATCATCTTTACATTCAAGGGTTCTGATAAAGGTCTCATCTCAAAAATATATAGGGAACTGTCTCATATTTATAAAAATTCAAGCCATTCTCCAATCAATAAATGGTCAAAGGATATGAACAGACAATTTTCAGAGGATGAAATTAAAACTATTTATAGTCATATGAAAAGGTGCTCCAAATCACTGTTGATCAGAGAAATGCAAATTAAGACAACCCTGAGGTACCACTTCACACCTGTCAGATTGGCTAAAATGACAGGAAAAGTTAATGATGAATGTTGGAGGGGTTGTGGGAGGGCTGGGACACTGATGCATTGTTGGTGGAGCTGTGAACTGATACAGCCATTCTGGAGAACAATTTGGAGCTATGCTCAAAAAGTTATCAAACTGTGCATACCCTTTGACCCAGCAGCATTTCTATTGGGCTTATATCCCAAAGAAATCATAAAGAAAGGAAAAGGCCCCACATGTGCAAGAATGTTTGTGGCAGTCCTTTTTGTAGTGGCTAGAAACTGGAAATTGAATAGATGCCCTTCAATTGGAGAATGGCTGAATAAATTATGGTATATGAACATTATGGAATATTATTGTTCTGTAAGAAATGACCAGCAAGATGATTTCAGAGAGGCCTGGAGAGACTTACATGAACTGATGCTGAGTGAAATGAGCAGAACCAGGAGATCATTATACACGGCAACAACAGTACTATATGACAATTAATTCTGATGGACATGGCTCTCTTCAACAATGATATGTTTCAAACCACCTCCAATTGTTCACTGAAGAAAGCCATATACACCCAGAGAGAGGGATGCGAAATGTGGACCACAACATAACATTCTCATACTCCTTGATTGATGTTTGCTTACATTGTTTTTCCTTTATCTGATATATTGTTTGTGTAGATAAGATTTTTCTTGCACAACAATGATAAGTTTGGAAATATGTATACATATATTCGATTTGCCAATATTTTAACATAATTAACATGTAGTGGATATCCTGCCATCTAGGGAAGGGGTGGGGAAGTTGGGGGGAAAAATTTGTAACGGAAAGCTATGTAAGGGTTATTGTTGAAGAATTGCCCACACATATGTTATGCAAATAAAATAAAATTTAAAAAAAAAAAATAGACTTTGATTTAGTGAGAGGCCTCTATCTGTAGTTGTAAAGTTATTCAATTCCTTTTCTCTACTTCTCTTATCTTCCTACTATCTTTTTCCCACTTATCCTCTGTACCCCTAGCCAGAAAAAGGTGTCCCTTCCTCTTGCTGAAGGAATTGTGGGGATGAAATGAACCATGTTGACTCCATCTTGTGACTCAATTATGGATCTAGCTTAGTTCTCTTTCTGTTCAACTGTGGAAATTATAAGAAAATTTTACTGCATTGTTTGAACCTAGTCCTATACAGATGGGAAGCTGGACTATTTCCACCTGCTGCTTAGATACTCTTCATAACTTAAAAAGGCCAGGGTCTCCCACTGCATCTGACATTACCTCCAGTCATCCTCACCTTATGTCTTGCCACTGGATACTGTGGCACTGGAATGATAACAATGGGGGAAAATGAAGCTGATAACTTTACACAGTCCTGCCTCACTTAAATCCAGTTCATCTGCAAGTCATCTCTCTCCTGATGGCACTGGTTCTCTTAAAGAACAAAGGATGAACAAGAGACTTTTAATTAAGGAATAAAGTTATACTAACCAGAACCCCAGGCAGATCCAAAAATTAATGCAGGCTTTCTCACAATTATACATCTCAAGCAACAAATATATTTTATCTGAACATTGGTCCCGAATTGGTCAATTTCGGTTTCATCACTCCTCTGAATAGACACTTGGAAAGGAAGGGGACATTTTTTTTTCTGACAAGGAACTGCACCTGTTCATCTTCTCCCAATGTGAAAAGTCCCTAATTTTTCCTCTAATTAGAAATCAGAATCTTGAATCCTGGATAATCTGTTAATTATTCTCTTTAAATGAATTAAAAATCTGTTTCCTCCAGCATTTGGCATCCAGTGCTAAGCTGAGGCTTGATCCCAATTTGTTATGCAATTGGCATGCATTGCTTAATAAAGCAATACTCAGCTTAAACTTTTGTTTCCCCAGTTATTTCAGATTTTACTTGTTGCCAAATCTAAACTCACCCATATCTCAATGCTATACAATCCTATTCATTCTAGGACCTGACTTTCCTTCATCAACCCTTTCTTTCCATGCATCTTCTCTTCCTCTCAGCCCTCAAATATACTGTTTTCCCTATCCCAAAAAACTGCTTTCTTGACCCTAATACTTCATACTTTTTTATTCTTTTTTTTTTCCTCTTCTTGTCGGGTTTCTAAAGAAAAGGTACTCTTTTGCCCTCTTTCATTCATACAATTTTTCCCTCGACAATCTTATTTACTCTCTATTATCATCCTTACATAGATGACTCTCAAATTTGTGTCTACCTCTGACCACCTCAGAGCTCCAGTTTACATTTCCAACTGCCTCTTGGTTTTCTTAGATATTCAACATGTGTACTGTACTTATTATCAACATTTGCCCTTCTGTCTACCTTTTGATATTTTTGTTGATAGATTCTTTGTGATCCTATTTGGATCTTGGCAAAAATACTGTAGTGGTTTGTTATTTCTTTCTCTGGCTCATTTTACAGATGAGCAACCGAGGCAGTTAAGTGATTTGTCCAGGATCTCACAGCTAGGAAGTAGTTGTGAATTTGATGGGTTGATCTCGGGGTTGATGAATTTGAGGCTATGAGTTTTCCTGCCTGCAGGCCCAACACTATCACACTGCATTACCTAATTGTCCTTATTCTTCAAATTAAGGACTATAATTTTGATTATAATATTGCCAATGCCAAATATCTTGTTCAAGGTATTCACTTAATCATACTTGTTAAACTGAATTGCCCTTTGCCCTCATTTCTTCACACCTATTGTCCTAGGTTTTAAGTTTCCTAATTGGTCTACTTATCTTTCTTACCCATCTTTCAGTTATTGCCATTTCTCTAGCAAAAAAGCTTACTATTTATTCAATAACTTTTGATTCTGGTATTCAAGGCCCTCTGCAAAAAGCTACAAATTACTTTGTACTGTTACTCTTCATATAGTCTAAAATCCAAACAAACTGGACAATATTTTTATCATGCCCCTTTCTCATCCTTGTATACCATTGCTCACCATCCCCAACACCTGGAACAAATTCTCCCCTCTTTTATTAAAGCCCAATCTTACATAACATCTTCCCGCTAAAAAGGCTTCCTAGATCCTCCTGTCCTATCTTCCAAAGTGATAGTGATTTCTATCTCTCAAAGTTATCATATTTTCCCCCAAAACTTCCTTGCTCTCATCTCATTTTCCCCTTTCAACAATTATTTATGCACTTATCCTCCATCTTATATGCTTGAGCAAGGCCTGTATCTATTTTTCACTCTACTATTGAAAGTGCAAATAAAAGACACTTCATATTTTCTGAATAAATGGTTTGAGGGTTATACCTAAATTCTCCAAGTCCCAAACTCTGACTATACTGAGTTAAATTCTCCAACCATGGCTGCTTTTGTGAAAGTTATCTGCTAGAAAGAAAGCAAAAGGAGTACTTACCTGGTAGATTTGGGGGCTCTGACATAAAGAATTTTCTTCAGTCATTAGTTCAGATCAATGTGATCCTTCTAGCCATTTTTGATCTTTTAACGGGCAGTTCATCATATTTGTTTTTTTCAATGGGGAAAAAAAGCTTCTGAGAAAATGTTCTTTTTACAAAAATGACCAATCTAATAAGAATAAAGGAACTATCAGTCACTTGTCATCCATGAACTAAAAAACATTATAATCACCTTTTTTGAAACCATGTATATAAATGAAACATTGGGTTGCATTTTGGGTCATAGGCATACATTACACAGCCTGCATAATCTATCATCTTTCAAAATCAGCTTGTGAAGCATCTTATCTTTCTACACCCTAGAAAATTTGTTCAAACCATCTGAAACCTACTTGAACTAGGTAAAGTCCTTGAGCAATGTGCAATCTTTCCTTATATACTGGCTCATCTGGACTCCTTACAAACATGCCCAAATCTCATCTTTCTGATCTTTTACTTCATTCTATTACCCTCTTAAGATATATATTATCACAGTTCTCCTTTTAGTAACCAAATTCCTTGAAGAAACTATCTACATTCATTACCTCCACTTTTTACCTCCCATTCACTTCTCAATTCCTTGTAATCTGACTTCCAACATTACTGTATAACTGAAAGCACTCTGTCCATGCTTACCAAGCATCTGTGAAAGTGCATCCTAGTTACCAAGATCCACAACTAGGAGAAATTCTCAACACTTCCTTTTCTTTCATATTTCATGTAAGATGTCATCAAGTCTCGTTGATACTACCTTCATATTTTGTCTTGTGATAGATATCTATCCTCTTCTACATATTTGGTTATCAACCTGCTTCAGAACTTCGTCACCTCTTGCCTAAACTCTTAGGTCAACAGCCTCCTAATTTGTTTTCTTGCCTCTAGTCTCAAATTCATCCTTCACACAACAGTCAAATTAATATTCCTAAAGCACAAGTCTGGTCATGTCACATTCCTCCAAATGATGCTGCAGACTCTTTTGGGGTTCTAGGATAAGTGCAAAACTCTACACAATTTGGCTACAGTCTTTTTGAGTTTATCACAAATTATTCTATATTTCAGTTCCATAAGCCTACTTTCTTTTCCCTGGACCCAACACTGCATTTTCCACATCCATGTCTTTGCAAAGGCTGTCCTAAATGACTAGAAAATACTCCTTCCTTGCCTCTATCTGATGGACTCCTTGGCTTCCTTCAAAGTTTTCCATAAGGCAGGCCCATCTTAATCCCCACTTCCTATTCCTCAGATGCTGGTACCAACACCCCAAAATTACTTAGTAGATATTTTGTATTTAATTTCCTGCAAATTCTTTCCAAAGTTTCTTGAAGGAAAAGCCTATTGTTTTTGTAACCATTTCACCCAGCATAGTATCTGACATATAATAGAATATTAACAAATGCAGCTAAATAGATGGTACTTGCAAAAGAAGGGAAAGAAAGGAAGGGAAGGTGTAACTCCCAAGTGAGGGTTCTGGAATATTTTATCTAATTTTTTTTTTACTTAAAAAATAAAAAACCAGAAGGAAAAGCCCACACTACTACAGTTTGTGAAATGCCAAGTTTATTACATCTTCAAACTATTTTAGACACTCTTCTATTGGTGCCCCGAATCACAAAAGCTGACCACCAAGAAACCAAGGCTGTTGTACTTTCCTCTGTTGCTTATTTGTTTTCTTCAAAATCAGCTGGCTTCTTCCTCTTTGACTTCTCAAACTCCTGGGTTCCCCAGGTATAGAGGAAGTAAAAGCCTATAAATGCTTTAAGAACCAAAATCAAGGAAAATAGTAAGCACACACAAAAAACTATCGGACCAGCAAGACTATAGCAGAGTAGGTCTTTTACTTTGTTAAAGTAGCACTGAATAACTATGACTATCCTGCACCAACCATTTCTAGACCTAGAAGATATTATGGAAGGTGTTACATTTACTATTTAACAGAGTTAAAATATATGTTGTTCAGTCCTATCTGACTTTTCATGACCCCACTTGGGATATTCTTGGCAAAACTACCGTAGTGGTTTGCCATTCCCTTCTCCAGCTTACTTACCAGATGAGGAAACTAAGGCAAACAAGGTTGTAACTTGCCCAAGGTCACACTGCCAGTAAGTATCCGAGGCCAAATTTGAACTCAGAAAGGTGAGTCTTTCTTACTTTAGTAAATGGGAAATGTCAAAGGGAGGGTATTTGGAATTCAAGATTTTAAAAAATTAATATTAATTTTTTAATGTATTTATGATTAAACAAAATAAGTTAAAATTATGTTTAAAGAAGATAAAATAACAACTAAATCCTACTTCTCTATGCTAGGACCAAGTACAGTCTTCCTAGGTCAATTTTTAAATAATTTCAATTGAAAGACCCATAACTATTCCCACCTTCCTATTTTAAATTAAGTGGTCTCAAAATCTGGGGCTCATGCCCAGGATTTACCATTAATTAGTATGTAGCTATGGGGAACCTCACAGGGTTGCTGTAAGTAGACTATTATTACGGTCAGGCACTTTGAAGGAACCACTTAGGCTGACTGAAAGTACAATGAATACAAGTACCTTCAGATTGTAATCTCATAGACACTAAGTGGAGAAAAAATGAGATTCTATGATGCTAATGGTTATGCCACCCCCTAAACAGCGATGAGCTGAGTCAAGTGCCCATCTATTTCAGCCTCTGGATCTTCAGGGTTCTCCGGGTACACTCTGGTCCCTAGCTTTTCGAGGGGTCACTGTAGATTATAAACTGCCCATGAGCCGAAGCTCTCAAGGTCAAGCCTGGGGAGTGAAGAGGACTCCGTACTGGGGGACCTGGGCCGCGGACTTCCGACATTCCCGCCCCAAAATCCTAGAACTGCACTTACGAGGGGCGACCCGCAGAATGGAGTCCTGAGTCCTTCGAATCATATTCGGAATGCCCTTGGTAAAGTAGCTGGGGAAGGCTCTCTGCTCAAACGGAGAGAGGCTGTAAGAAATGATGTGCCTCACTCGGATCAGATTCCCGAACTCGAGGCCCATATTCGCGGCACCTTCGGTTTCTGGAGGAACAGACACAGTTACTAGTGCGGGTCGACTGTGTGAAGACCCCGGAACCCAATGGCCAACCTGCCTCCCCTTCCCGGTCTAGGTATCCCCCACCACTCACCTATTTCAGGACACTTTACCCTTCAAAGACTGCAGCTCGTGCCCCGCGACTCTTACATTTCCGGGGCAAGCAGGCGGGTAGATTAATACAACTTCCGGGAGAGACCATGTTGCAGTTCTTGTGGGGGTGGAAATGCACCTCATCTGTTTAGGGAGAAGTGTACAGACCCAGCGGAGACCAAGGAACCCAGCACGGGAAGGGTCCCGGACTGGGAGTGAAACTCTCTGAGGGCAGGAGAAGCTGTTTGTGATGGGCTAAGCTAGCTGTCCAGGTGGGAGCCGGGACCCATTTCCCTGAGGCTGCCCCTTTCTTCCCTGATAACTGAGAGATGCACTTGCTGTGTTCCACTTCTGAGGCTTTCTCCCCAATGGCAAGAAATAAATAAAGCTTTTCATTCATTCACCTATTCATCATTCATTCATTCATTCGCTCACTCACTGACTCCCTCCATTCCGTCATTCGTTTACTCATTCGTTCACTCAGGGTCACACAGTTAGTAAACGTTCGAGGCCGAATTTGAACTCAGAAAGGAGACTTTCTGACTCCAGGCCTGCGTTCTATTCTCTATAGCGCCATCTAGCTGAATTTATATTATATTGTTAAGGGAAATCAAAAATACGGTGATAGTGGACAGAGAGCTGGACTTGGATTTTTCTGTTTGATTCGCAGCTCAAACGCTAGCTATGTGAACTTGGACAAGTCCTTTTAACTCTTTTGGCCTCAGTTTCTTTATCTCTAAGATCAAGTTGACCTGGATGAGCTCTTTTGTTATTCTATATATTATTTTTATTTATATATACATCATATGTGTACATGTATGCATGTGTGTATATAAATATAAATAAATAAATACACACTATTCTATAGAAGACAGCACTTCCTCGGAGTCTGGAAGGAGGGAGGAGAGTGTTCTAATAAGCTGACAAATCTTATGGATTTCACCTCAACATCTCTGTGATTTTTCCACTTCAAGGGTTGTAGAGAGGGAAAAGAGAATTATTAAGCATTTACAATTCTGGGCAGTTAAGTGGCCAGGGGATAGAAAGCCAGGTCTGGCGTCTGGAAGACCTCAGTTTGAATCCATCCTCAGACACCCATTCAAGGTAATTCGATTAACCCTGTTTCCTTCAGTTTTTTTTCACCTGTAAAATGAGCTAGAGAAGGAAATGGCAAATCACTCCGTTTCTTTGTCAAGAAAATCCCAAAAGATCATTGAAAATGACTGGACAACAATGAGAGAAGTATACAAATACAAGCAAACAATACAGTTTTCATTAAAGAGTACTAAAAAGAGAGCTGGGAAACTAATAGGGGAAGAAAGGTGAGGAGAATGCTTCAAAATGTAGTGAGGTCCTAAGACCTATCAAGCAAGATAAAGTAAAAGATCACCTGTCAGAGCTGGAGGAACTGAGTGATGGAATATAGAAGAGGTGGCAGAAGTTAGTTGGAGAGATGGCTGAGAAGGGCCAAAGTCCCTCAATCATAAGATACCCTTCATCTGCAATCAGTGCTCGAGGACCTAAAAGGTAGAGTACAAATTCTCAGTAGAAAAGTAGGGTCATGATGAGGAGAGTGCTAAGAAGTGGTATAGAATATTGGACTCCAAAAATTTGGATGGGGGGCGGAGCCAAGATGGCGGAGTGAAAAGGTGACTTTCTGCCTCTCCTCCGATCTTCTCTCAAATCAACAATAAAATAAGCCTCTGAACTGATCTTCAAGTCAACGAACTCAGAAATATTTGGGCACGGCTCTCTGGAGAACTTCATATCAGGTTAGTCGGACTCGGACAGAGAGATAAATAGACGACCCCTGTGCAGGCCGGAAGGGTGGGACTCAGCTCAGCTCATCATGGAAGAAATTCCAAACTCCAAATTCCAAACACCTGGAGTTTATCTGAGGCACTCGGGACACTCTGCCCTGATTGGGGGCAGGTGTTCTGGCAGACTTGCCTTGTTTAAGGAGTAATTCGGACTTAGTCCTAGCCCCCACCGGCCCAGCACCTTAAGTCAACTCGCCAAAGTGCCCCAGTGCAAAGCTTTTTCAGCTGCTGTTTTTTTTTTCCCTACCTTAAAGAGATATCCACTCTGTCTAAAAAAAAAATGAAGAAGCAAAAGCGAGCTCTCACCATAGACAGCTTTTATAAAGAGAAAGAAGTGATGATCACTCCAGATCCAGAGGTTCCTTTAGACAAAACTCAAGAGAAAATCAGCAAGGACCATCACTGGTCCCCTTTTCAAAAGGCCTTTCTGGAAGATTGCATAAAGAACCTCAAAAGAGAGCTGGAGGATAAATGGGAAAATAAACTGAAATCAGTGCAAGAAGGATACAGTATCTTGCAAGAAGGATATGATGCCCTGCAAAAGAGATATGAAAAAGACACCAATTTATTAAAAAATAAAATTAGTGAAGTGGAAAAAGAGTGCAATGAACAAATTGGCCAGTTACAAAAGGAGCTTAAAAAGGTAACTGAAGAAAACAACACTTTAAAAATAAGAATTGAACAAATGCAAGTGAATGACTCACTAAGACTTGAAGAATCAGTCAAACAAAAACAAAAAAATGACAAATTAGAAGAAAATATGAAATATCTCCTAGGAAAAACAACTGACTTAGAAAATAGATCTAGGAGAGACAATCTAAGGATTATTGGACTTCCTGAAAGCCATGATGAAAAAAAGAATCTAAACACTATCTTCCAGGAAATCCTGAAAGAAAACTGCCCTGAGATTATAGAATCAAAGGGCAAAATCACCACTGAAAGAATTCACCGATCACCTCCTGAAAGAGACCCCAAGGAATATCGTGGCTAAATTTCAGGACTATAGCACCAAGGAACAGATTCTGCTAGCAGCTAGAAAGAAACAATTCAAATACCAAGGATCAATAATGAGAATCACACAGGATCTGTCAGCTTCCACACTGAAAGATCGAAGGGCTTGGAACCAGATATTCCGAAGGGCAAAGGAACTTGGATTACAGCCAAGAATAACCTATCCAGCTAGAATGAGCATTATCCTCCAGGGAAGAAGATGGTCATTCAATGATATAGGTTAATTTCACCTATTTCTAATGAAAAGACCGGATCTGAACAAAAAATTCGACACCCAAACACAGAACTCAAGAGATGCATAAAAAGGTAAAAAGGAAAGGACTCTTGAGAACTTTATTTTTACTAGGGGGATACTCAAAGTTTGGGGGTATAATTAACTAAATATTACTTTGATAATATAAAAAAGAGAACTAGAGGGGAAAAGGTTGTCATACTGGGGAAAAGAGGGAAAAAGTGGTAAAAGAAGATCTAAAAAAAAAAGGAGGTAAAAAAAAGGTAAAATCACTTGAAGAGGCAAAGAAAACCTAATATAATTGAGAGAAAGAGGGGAGGGAGATGAGCACTGTGTAAATCTTACTCTCATCAGGTTGGGCTCTAAAAGTGTATATCAGACATTTGATTTCACATAGAAACTTGTCTGTTGCTAGAGGGAAGTGGGAGGGAAAGGAGGAAAAGTAAGGGACAAACTAATAGAAGGGAAAATAGAAGAATCGGGGAAAGGAGTAAAAACAGGGGGAGGGGATCTAAAGGGTAGAGTATTGTTTGGGGGAGAGGGTCATCAAAAGCAAAGTACTGAGGAGGGGGGAAGGGAGAAAGGGGAAAGGAAAGGGGAAAACATAACTTGGGTAAATAAGATGGCAGGAAATAAAGAATTAGTTATTCTAACTGTGAATGTGAATGGGATGAACTCTCCCATAAAGCGGAAGCAGATAGAAGACTGGATTAAAAACCAGAATCCCACAATATGTTGTCTACAAGAAACACATCTAAAACATAGTGACACATATAGGATGAAGGTAAACGGCTGGAGCAGAAAATATTATGCTTCAGGTGAACAAGAAAAAGCAGGGGTAGCAATCCTTATCTCAGATCAAGTATAAGCCAAGATAGATCTAATCAAAAGAGATAAGGAAGGAAACTATATTTTATTAAAGGGTACCATAGATAATGTAGCAATATCTATACTAAGTATATATGCACCAAGTGCAATAGCACACAAATTCCTAGGGGAGAAATTAAGAGAGATGCAAGAAGAAATAGACAGCCAAATGATACTAGTGGGGTATCTCAACCTTGCTCTCTCAGAATTAGATAAATCAAACTACAAAATAAACAAGAAAGAAACTAGGGAGATAAACCAATTGTTAGAAAAGTTAGGTATGATAGATCTATGGAGAAAGTTGAATGGAGACAGTAGAGAGTTTACTTTTTTCTCAGCAGTCCATGGAACCTATACAAAAATTGACCATGTATTAGGGCATAAAAACCTTAAAATCAAATGCAGAAAGGCAGAAATAGTAAATGCATCCTTTTCAGATCATGATGCAATAAAAATCACATACAATATAAGGCCAGGAGAAAATAAACCAAAAGGTAATTGGAAATTAAATAATCTAATCCTGAAGAATGAATGGGTGAAAGAGCAAATCATAGACACAATAATTTCATCCAGGAGAATGACAATAAGGAGACAACATACAAAATTTGTGGGATACGGCCAAAGCGGTTTTAAGGGGCAATTTTATATCTCTAGATGCTTACTTGCATAAAATAGAGAAAGAAAAGACCAATGAATTGGGCTTATTATTAAAAAAAACTAGAAAAACAACAAATTAAAAACCCTCAATTAAATACCAAATTGGAAATTCTAAAAGTAAAAGGAGAAATTAATAAAATCAAAAATAAGAAAACAATTGAGTTAATAAATAAAACTAAGAGTTGGTTCTATGAAAAAACCAACAAAATAGATAAGCCTTTAGTTAATTTGATAAGAAAAAGGAAAGAGGAAAATCAAATTGTTAGTCTCAAGAATGATAAGGGAGAACTTTCCTCCAATGAAGAGGAAATTAAAGTAATAATTAGGAGTTACTTTGCCCAGCTTTATGCCAGTAAGTTTGATAATCTGAATGAAATGGAGGAATATCTACAAAAATATAGATTGCCGAGGTTAACAGAAGAGGATATAAATTATTTAAATAGTCCCATATTAGGAAAAGAAATAGAACAAGCCATTAACCAACTCCCTAAGAAAAAATCTCCAGGGCCAGATGGATTTACATGTGAATTCTACCAAACATTCAAAGAACAATTGATTCCAATACTACACAAACTATTTGAGAAATTAGGGACAGAAGGCATACTGCCAGAATCCTTCTATGAGACCGATATGGTGCTGATAGCTAAACCAGGTAGGGTAAAAACAGAGAAAGAAAAATATAGACCAATTTCCCTAATTAATATTGATGCAAAAATTTTAAATAAGATTTTAGCAATGAGATTACAGAAAGTCATCCCCAGGATAGTACACTATGACCAAGTAGGATTTATACAAGGGATGCAGGGCTGGTTCAATATTAGGAAAACTATCAGCATAATTAATTATATTAATAACCAAATTAACAAAAACCATATGATTATCTCAATAGATGCAGAAAAAGCCTTTGACAAAATCCAACACCCTTTCCTATTAAAAACACTAGAGAGTATAGGAATAAATGAGCTTTTCCTTAAAATGATCAGTAGCATCTATTTAAAACCATCAGCAAGCATCATATGTAATGGAGACAAACTAAAACCATTCCCAATAAGATCAGGAGTGAAACAAGGCTGCCCACTGTCACCATTACTATTTAATATTGTATTAGAAATGTTAGCTTTAGCAATAAGAGAAGAAAAAGAGATAAAAGGAATCAGAGTAGGTAATGAAGAAACCAAATTATCACTCTTTGCAGATGACATGATGGTATACTTAGAGAACCCTAGAGATTCAACTAAAAAACTACTAGAAACAATTCACAACTTTAGCAAAGTGGCAGGATTCAAAATTAATCCACATAAATCATCAGCATTTTTATATATTACCAACAAAGTTCAGCAGTAGGAGATACAAAAAGAAATTCCATTCCAAATAGCAGATGATAGGATAAAATATTTGGGAATTTATCTGCCAAGGAAAAGTCAGAAACTATACGAACTAGCTTACAAAACACTTTCCACACAAATAAAATCAGACCTAATCAATTGGAAAAATATTAAGTGCTCATGGGTAGGCAGAGCGAATATAATAAAAATGACAATACTACCCAAACTAATCTACTTATTTAGTGCCATACCAATCAAACTCCCAAGAAATTATTTTACAGATCTAGAAAAAATAGTAGCAAAGTTCATTTGGAAGAACAAAAGGTCAAGGATTTCAAGGGGATTAATGAAAAAAAAAGGCAGATGAAGGTGGCCTTGCTATACCAGATCTAAAACTATATTATAAAGCAGCGGTCATCAAAACCGTTTGGTACTGGATAAGAAATAGAGCAGTCGATCAGTGGCACAGGATAAGTTATCAGGACAACCTAGGCATTAACCTTAACAATCTAGTGTTCGATAAACCCAAAGACCACAGCTTTTGGGATAAATACTCTCTATTTGGCAAAAACTGCTGGGAAAATTGGAAACTAGTGTGGAAGAAATTAGGGCTTGACCCATACCTAACACCACATACCAAGATAAGATCTAAATGGGTTCATGATCTAGATATAAAGAGGGACTTTGTAAGCAAGTTAGAGGAACGTAATATAGTTTATCTCTCAGACCTGTGGAGATGGAACAAATTTATGTCCAAAGAAGACTTGGAACTCCTAATTGAACACCAGATGGATAATTTTGATTATATTAAGTTAAAAAGTTTCTGTACAAACAAAACAAATGCAGACAGATTAGGAGGGAAGCATCAAATTGGGAAATCATCTTTACATTTAAGGGTTCTGATAAAGGCCTCATTTCTAAAATATATAGAGAATTGTCTCATATATATAAGAATTCAAGCCACTCTTCAATAGATAAGTGGTCAAGGGATATGAACAGACAATTTTCAGATGATGAAATTAAAAC
>JAJPUD010005155.1:0-27484 GCA_023553655.1 Myrmecobius fasciatus
TTTATTGTAGAAACTGCTTAGTCTTGTGTTGTTCTGATTGTAGCTCCTTAGTATTTAACATTTTTTCTTGTTACTTGTAGTATTTTCTCCTTAATCTGAAAGCTTTGAAACTTGTCTATGATATTCCTTTATGTTTTCATGCTGGAATCTATTTAAGGTAGTGATCAATAGATTTTTTTTTCCATTTTTATTTTAGTAACTTGTTCCCAAACTTCACAGAAGTTTTCCTAAATAATTTCTTATCATATTCTTGGAGTATTGTATCAACTCTTTTTCTGATCACACTTTTCAAACAGTCCAATAAATGTTATATTGTCTCTCTTTAATCTGTTCTCCCAATCAGTTGTTTTTCTAATAATATGTGTAACATTCTCTTCCATTTTTTTATTCTTTTGCTTTTGTTTTATTATTTCTTGATGTCTTATAATATCATTAATTTCCCTTGTCCAATTTGAGTTTCTAAAAAGTTATTTTCTTCCTTAAATTCTTAGATTTCTTCTTTTAATTGGCTTTCTTTTATAATTTTCTTGATTTTCTTGGGTTTCTTATTTTTCTCCTTAATTTTTCCTCCATTTCTCTTCATTTTTGAAACCCTTTTTAAAGTTCTTCCAAGATCTCTTTTTGAACTTGTGACCTTCTCTTTTAAAAAAGCAGTGGCTTTCTTGAAATCATTATCTTTCTCAGAATATGAATGCAGATCTTTTCTACCCCCATAGTAGTTGTGTATGATCAGGTTCTTTTTTCTTTGCTACTTACTTTAATTTCATTTAATTTAATTTTTACACAGGCTGGGATCTTTTCTGGTTATCACAGCTGGATCTGGTATCCTGAGACAGTGGAGGGTCCCTAAATTTTCCTCTCCTCAGTTGTTGGACACACCCCCCCACTGTCCTTAAGGTGAAAGTTTCTGTTTCTGAGGCTGCTTGTGATTTGTTGATTCTGCAGTCTTTTTAGAGGTATTTGCACTTCTTTGGGGCCAGGCTCATATCCAGAATTTGGATCTTTCCAGAGGTTCTATCAAGTTGTTTTAGAAGGACAATTGTTTTACTTCAACTTTTGCTAATTTCTGCACCTCTATGTTCACTTTGAGGACGTATTCTGATTTGTTTTGGGAAAAAAAATTTGGGGAGTCTACTATTTTCTTATCTACTCTGTTATCTTCCCAGAATCAGATCCAGTTTTTAAAAATAAGAATTATGGATCTATGATCTGTTTGATATGAGCAATACCTCCAATAATGGAGGTCCCAACCTATCTGTTTCTCACCATCCTTTGAGATTCTTGTCTATATGCTTTTTCATTTCTGCACAAGGGGGTCTATCCAACTTTCTAGGAACCTCTATCATTTTATCTCCATAAGTTTTTCTTTGTGCCTGTTATATGGCCAGCCTATATATTTAGTCATAAATTATTTTGATGGCATTTTTTTACATTAGGTCATGTTGACTACTTGTTTGGAATATGTTGTAGTTTCCATATACCTCTCTATTTTCTTCTGGGTAATCCTTAATTTTAAGATATCTGGGTGGATAGAGTGCTAAAGTTGAAGTCAGAATGACTCATCTTTCATAGTTCAAAACTGTCCTTAAATATTTACTAGCTGTGTGACTCTGGGCAAAGCACTTAATCTATTTACCTCAATTTCATCATCTATAAAATGAGCTGAAGAAGGAAATGGCAACCACTCCAGTGTCTTTGCCAAGAAAAGCCCATATAGTATCATGAAAAATTGAATACTGAACAATAACAATTCTTAACTTCAATTCTTTGGTGATTATAGTGTTCCATGGCATGTAGACATGTAAAATTGCCAGAAAAATACTGGTATTAAAAATATAGGCCTTCATATTACAGAAAAGTTTGGAGTAACTAAGAGAACCTTGCAAATTCTGAAGGGCAATTCAGTTAGAGTCATTAAATCTTGCATAATTCTTATATGCATGGGAGACATCCTGTTGGAACCTTTAAAGGGTCAATTTCTTCTCCTGTGGTTAATAGTTTTTGTCATACTCAAGAAACAATAGACACAGTGGGATTTTGTGTTCTCTACATTTTCCAGTTGATTGTGTTAATGAAGATGTGTTTCTCTTATGTTAAAGTAAATTTGTCTATAATAACTTCATCAAAGATGCCCTTGATGTTTGTGCAAATTTTTCTCATAAAATTTCATATAGATGGAAATATAAGAAATTTGGCTAGAAAAGTATAAAATAGGGAGAGTGAAGTTGATAAGGAATTTTAACCACAATACAGTGATAAGAGAAACACAATTTTTCTTTCCTTTGGTCCAAGAGATATCCCAATAATGCTGAGAGAAAAAGAGGAAGTGATCATCTATTAGTTAACATAATACATACTTTATCATAATGAAATGATGTGTTTTCATATGAAAAGATGAAAGTCATTGTAAGAAAAGTGAGAAAAAGCAATGCATGATAAATGATGTTTCTGATTATGGAATAGATGTCTCAGGGTAGCATATGATAAGTTCATAATAGGATGGATATAGAAGAAATTCTAGAAGAATAATATAAGTAGTGGGCAAGAAGGATGGCAAACATATAGAATAAACAAAAATAGATTTTGTAGAAAATAAATGCTCAAAAGGAAGAACTTTAACAGTAGCTGGAAAAAACAAAACTTCTAACTGTAGGATTGTCCCAGAAGCAGCAGACATCTCACATGAATAGGCAGAAATGAAATATAATACAATGGATAGAGCACTGAATTTGAGTCAAAAATGTGAATTCAAATCCTTCCTCAGATATTTATCTAGCTGTGTGACCCTGTGCAAGTAATTTACCTCAATGACTTACTCTTAGGTTCTTCATTTGTAAAAGTGGGTTACTATTAATAGGATTTATCTCACAGGGTTATTGTTAGGATCAAACGAGATAACATATAGCTAGGTGGCGCAATAGATATAGAACTGGGCTTGAAATCAGGAAAACTCTTCATGAGTTCAAATCCAGTGTCAGATATTTACTAAATGTATCACCTTGGCAAATTCACTTAACCCTGATTGTCTCAGTTTCCTCATCTATAAAATGAGTTGGAAAAGGAAATAGCAAACCACTCTAGTATCTTTGCCAAGAAAACCACAAATGGGATCATGAAGTGTTGAACATGAGTGAAGCAATTCAATAACAACATGTGAAGTGACTTGTAGATCATAATCTCCTATATAAATGCCATCTTACTATTATTAAATAGAATCCATTTTGAGGAGTGGCTTCCTATATACTTCTTGTGATTTTCATTGTTCTGGTTCTAGAATCTATGGTCTGTGACTGTAGATCTATAACTATTGGTGGCAGTCCACCCTGTAATGGATGACATTTTGTGAATTGTAGAACATTCGGCTGAATATTTCCAGGAGATGAATTGCTTTTCTTGATTCCTATTATTTTCTCAAAGGTATAATAATAATATTAAGAACAACAAGAACAAATTAAGAACATTAAATTTTCTATGAATGATTTAGACAAAGGAAGAAGGTCTCGAACAGGAAAATGACTATTTAGTGTATATACTAAACAGCATATAGTAGCAAGAGAATTAAAGCATAGAACTGGATATTAAACATTTCATATAGAAGTGGCATTGGAAGAGAAGTAGAAACAGAGAAATTCAGAATACTTTTGCTCACAACAAAATCAACAAAATCCTGTAAGGTTGGTGAAATTCTGCTTTGTTGTCCCTTTCCTTACCTTTTCCTGCTTGCTAAGACATATTATGTGACCAATTTCATGACTTTTCCCTGCCCTCACCTAGTTATCAATTAATCTCTGCTAAAATGATACAGATAGCTAACAGGATTAAGCTGTTCTGCCCCTAAAAAGGGATTTGCATTTTAATAAGACTTTTGAAAACCAAAAATAATTCCTTTTTAATGTTGAATTTCAGACACTAGATCATGAAGAAATATTTGGGATCTGTAGAATCTTACTAGGTATCCATCAAGGCACAATCTATAAGATACATATTTGTAAAGCAAATCCTTCCTTTCAGACAGAAATAGCTTTAATAGCTAATTCAATACTTAAATTGAAGGAACAAGTCAAGAATTGAAGGGAGGAGAAGACACTAGCTGAGGAAAGATAAAGATTCAAGGAGAAAAGGGAGAATTGGGAATATAGAGAAGCTGATAAGAAGGGATATAAGGTAAGTAAGATTTGTTGAGTCATTTTTTAGTTCAATCTGACTCTATTGACCCCATTTAAGTTTTCTTAGTAAGGTACTGGAATGGTTTGCAGTTTCCTTCTCCAGCTCATTTTATTGATGAGGAAATTGGTGTAAACAGGATTAAATGGCCTGCCCAGGGCCACACAGCTAGGAAGTATCTGAAGCCAGATTTTGAACTCTGAATCCTCCTAATGCCAAGCCTAGCACTCTATTCATCACACCACCTAGTTGCCCTAATTAAGATAAATTTGAACAACAAAGTAAAGTCTATAAAGCAGAAAGTATATTTGGTATATCCTTTCTCTGTCAAGGTGCTAATATAGTGAAAAAGTGCTAACAAGGTGGGCAGAATGAAAACTTAGAAGTGGAATACAGACAACTTACCATAGCACTTCTCTAGTTGAATTGTCAACAAATGATAAAGAACTTGGCATCTTCCTTTTGGTAACTATGGAGAGCAAGGGAAATTTGCAATGACTTACAGAAAATGTGTGGTGTCTGTATTTTTGCTTTGGTTCACTGGTTCTTATTTATGATCAAAGTGTAGGTTGGTATCCATCCCTGAGAATAAGGCAAAGGATTTTAGAGAATATCTGATCTTTCAGGGGAATAGCTTTTAGGCAGAATAAAGTATTCCTTTTTACAAATAGAAGAAAGGATTCAATATGAAAAGAAAAATGGAAAAGGATCCAAAAAAGGCAGATGGTAATTTTGACCACTTTGGGGAAATTAGAAGATTAAGACTAGACCCAGGGCAGAAAAAGAAAAAGGACCATAAATTACTTGGAGAGAAGTAATAAATATGAAGCATTTCTCCCAAAAGAGGGAGTTGCTAGTCCTTCAAGGAATGAGGTCATGGATCCACAGGTGCCATCAATGAGAGATTATTTGGCAACAAAGGAAAATAGGAATGGTAGTGAGAACTAATGACTTGTTGCTTAAAGGTACTGAGGCAGATCTTTTTAGATCTGTTCACAACAATAGAGATCTGCTGTCTTCCTAGTGTCTCTAGAACATGATAGGAAGTCCTCGAACCAGATCAAAACATTACTATTCCCCACTTTGGGTGATCCACATGAAGACAGATGATACCACCAGAAGAACTCTAGAGAACATAGCTAAGGATGTCAAAAGTTGGGCAAGAAACTGAAGACTTTAGGGGCATCATCATATAATCTCCAGGTATCACTGAAACTTGGATGTGATGAGACCTGTGACTGGAATATAGTGTTTAAAAATTATACCATACTTAAAAGAAAGAGAATAGGTAAAGGAAAAGAGAGTGGGAGATGAATTCAGATCAATTAATGCTCTACTTTACTTTGTTCACAATTACAGAGTTATATTAAAAAAAATAAGTGGTGTTAATTATGACTGGAATCAAAGTCAGTGGTTTAAGAAATGCCTCAAGCTTATCCTATTACTATTCACCCCACCATTCCCTAATACTTCCAGTTAGGAGTTGGGAGTGCTGGTGGTGGAGTTTCAGAGAATTGACTGATCGGTAGTTCTTAATTAATAAATTGGTTTTAAATTAGATTTTACAGCCCACAATTCCTTTGTATTTTAAAGCTTTGAACCTTGGTTTACAATGCTTCAAATACTTTAAGATAGTAATGTGCTAGATAAAGCAGTGGATAGAGCACCAGCCCTGAAGTCAGGAGGACCTGAGTTCAAATTTGTCCTCATACACTTAACACTTCCAGGCTCTGTGACCCTGGGCAAGTCACTTAACCCCAATTGTCTCAGGAAAAAAAAAAGATAGTAATGATGTCCACTCTCAATTCCCAGGTCTCTCTGACTTTTCCTCTAGTTTAACATTCCCAGTTTGTTCAGCAGATCATCATGTGATCATCATCATGGCCCATTAGCATTTTAATTGCCCTCACTTGAACATTCTCCAGCTTATCAATGTCCTTTCTAAACTGTGGCATCCAAACAATATTCTAGCTGTCATTTGATCTAGCCATAGAACAAAAGGATTATCACCTCCAGAAGTCATGTTAGCTCTAACTCTCAGTTTAACTCAAGATGGAAGACCTTTTTTGGCTGCTTCCTTACACTGTTGACTTATTGAGTTTGCATTTCCTTTGATCTTTTACAGAAAAAAAAATTGCTGGCCATGAATTTTTTTAAACTCAAGTATAAAAGTTTGTTTAGCTCTATTGGAGTTTATCTTATTAGATTGATTCCAACATCCTAGACTGTCGAGATATATTTTTTCAATCTGCCACCTAAGAAGACCATCTTTGTGGAACCCATGTATTTGAGAAATAGATCTTCTAAATAGTTATGTGGTATAGCAGATAATGCTAGACCTGGAGCAGGAAGGCCTGAGTTTAAACACTTTATGAATTATGTAACTTGAGACAAGTCATTTAATTTTTACCTCAGTTACTTCATCTGTAAAATAGTAATAATAATACCTACCTCTAAGGGTTGTGTGGATGAAATGAGATATTTATAAAACATTTTTCAAAACTTAAAGCACTATGCAAATGCTATGCACTGTTATTAACAATAATAATGATTATAATCTACATCTTCATCCAAGTCACTGATAAAAATGTATAGATCCCTGAGGCATTCTATTGGAGATCTTCTGTTAAATTCACATCAAATCATTAGTGACTACTCTGTAAGTCCACCCATTTATGCTGTTCCATCTCTCTGTCTCTCTTTCTCTGTCTCTCTCTCTTTTTTTTTTTTTTTTTGCTGAAGCAATTGGGATTAAGTGACTTGCCCAGGGTCACACAGCTAAGAAGTGTTAAGTGTCTGAGACAAGGTTTGAACTCAGATCCTCCTGACTTCAGGGCTGGTGCTCTATTTACTGCACCACCTAGCTGCCCCTGTTCTATCTTTTTCCAAGTAAACTTATATCTTGTTTTTATCTCTCCATATTTTCTCCAGAATACCATGAGATACAGTATGAAAGGCTGATAGCTAGGTAAACTCTATATACATTTCCCTGATATATCAGTTTAATAGCCTAGTTTGATTAGTGTTGCACTGAATAAATTAATAAATTTAGGTAGAATTGTCATGTTTTATTATATTGGCTTAGCCTAACTATGAGCAATTACTATTTTTCCAGTTGATTAGAACTTATTTGTGTTAAAAGTGTTTGTAATTGTGTTCATATAGGTACTTGAGTTTGCCTTTTAGTTGATTCTCTAAGATTTTTAAGTATACAATCGTATCATATTGCAAGAATGATAATTTTGTTTCTTCATTACCTATTCTAATTCCTTCAACTTCTTTTTCTTTTCTTATTGCTATAACTAGAATTTCTAGTATAATATTGAATAATTGATAATGGCTTTCCTTGCTTTACCTCTGATCCTACTGAAAAGTTTAGATGGTCTTAGATAGAAACTACTTTAAGGAAAGAACCATTTATTCCTATGCATTTTAATGTTTTTAATAGGAATGAATGTTATATTTTATCAAAAGTATTTTTTAACTCTGCATCTATAGAGATAATCATATTTTTGATGGTTTTGTTATTGATATGATCAATTATGCTGATTCTTTTTCTAATATTGAATCAGCCTGGTATAAATTCTACCTGGTCACTGTATTGGATCTTTGTGATAGGTTGCTGTAATCTCCTTGTTAATATTTTATTTATTTTTGTATCAATATTCATTAGGGAAATTGGTCTCTTGTTATTCTTCTCTGTTTTTGCTCTTCCTGGTTTAGATGCCATTTGCATCATTAAAGGAGTTTGGCAGAAGTCCTTCTTTGCCTGTTTTCCCAAATAGTTTACATAGTATTACAATTGATTGGTCTTTCAATCTTTAGTAGAATTCACTTGGGAACCATATGATCTTGGAGATTTTTTCTTTTTTTTTCCCCAAATTTATTTTATTTGAAGAAACAATAAGCAAAAAGAAAAACAGAAAAGCAATACAAGCCAAAATGAAACAAAACAGAACATTGTCATGTGCCCAACAGAATTAGGGAGAATTCAAAATATATAACAACAAATGTCAATTTAAGAAAGCATACATATTAGTAGAAAAAATTATATTTATGAGTGTCCATCTTTATTTCCTTATATATTCTTTTGTTCTTTGTTGTGCCCCCTTTTTTTACTTTATTTTTCATTTTTTCATCCTCAGGCTATAGTTACGAAAGGCTATATTAATATATACATATGTAGAAATATATACACACACACACACACACAACCCACATACACACGTCTTTCCTATCCCTGATTCATTAAATTCTGCTCCATAACTTGGCTTACTATTTTTAACCTCTTCCCACCCAGGATCCCTGCCTTGTCTTCTTTCTTCACTCATCCACTTATCCCTCCCTCCTTATTTCTTTATATATTTTGGAGGGTGCCATATCCTTCATGTTATATATATATATATATATATATATAATGTTGCCTATTGAACCCATTTCTGATGTGAGTAGGTTTTCAGAATTATGAGCCCTTCTCCCCCCTCTAATGCCTCTATATCTATTCTTTCTCTCCACCTCATTTCTATAACATGATTACTAGTTTTACCTTTACTCTGCCAATCTTTCTTTTAAGTTTACCCTATTGTTGATGAAAATCCTAAACATAAAATACACATTTCCCATGTAAAAATAAATAAATAATTTGTCCATGTTTAAGCAGTTTGTCCATGTTCCTTAAATTGCTCATTGATATTAGCTCATACATATTAAATTTTCTGTTAAGTTCAAGTTTGGTAGATAGAAAGTCCTGAAAATCTGCAGTTTTGTTGAATGTTTTTTTCTCATTCAAAATTATAGATAATTTTGCTGGATATGATATTTTTGACTTCAAGCCTAGTTCTTTTGCTTGTCTATAGATATGATTCCAAGACCTGCAGTCTTTTATTATAGCTGCTGATAAATCTTGTACAATTCTAATTGTAACTCCAACATATTTCAATTTTTTTCTTGTTTCTTGTGGAATTTTCTCTATGATCTAGAGGTTTCAAAATTTGGCAATAATATTCCTATGTGTTTTCCACAATGGATTCTTTTTGAAGTGGTAATTGGTGGATTTTTTTTTTTTTTTCTATTTCTACTTTCCCCTCATGTTCTATCACTCCAGGTCAGTTTTCTAGTATTATTTCCTGCATTCTTGTGTTAAGATTCTCTTTTTGGTCACAACTTTCTGGTAATCCAATTATACTTATGTTTTCTCTTCTTGATCTATTCTTCAGATCTGTTGTTTTCTTATGAGATGTTTCATATTCTGTTCTATTTTCTCATTCCTTATAATCTGTTTTGTTATTTCTTGGTCTCTCATAGCTTCACTGACTTCCCCTTGCCTGATCCTGATTTTCAAATGGTTATTTTCATCTTTTCTAATTTGTTAGCTTTTTTTATTATAATGTTCTTGTTTTTCTTAGATGGTTTAAATTTTTTTCTTTAGTTTTTCCTCATTGTCTCTCATTTTGAATTCTTTTTTGAGTTCTTCTATAAATTCTTTCTGGGCCGGGAGCCATTTCACATTTTTCTTTGGGATAGAAGCTTTTTTTTTTTTAAACTAAAAGTGTCCTCCTCTGAAGATAAATCCTAGTCTTCCCTGTTCCCATAATATGTTTCAATGGTGAGATTCTTCTTTGCCAGTTCATTTTTTTTTTTTAAATAAGAGGTATTAAAGTAAGCACCTCTAGTGAGTGGGGTGGGAGGATGGTGCTTAAAGCTTCCCTTCAGCTTTCCACTCTGACCAGGAACCCCAAATCAAGAACTCCAGCCTCCTGCAAGTGCCCCACAGCTAGCAGTTGCCCCTGCCCAGCAGCTTCTGCACTCACCAGTTGCTGGTTCCTTGTCTCCCAGGGCCATACCTCAGTAGCACAGCTGGGCCTGGTGTTCCCAATCAGTTTAGGTTCACTCTGTCTTCCCCAACTCAAACTCCTTCTCAATAAACAGTCCAGGAGGTGAAAATCTTCGTGGTTCCTTCTGAGGCTCCAGCCCCAACTAGATAGCCTGAGGAATCCCTGCTTGAAGTTTCTGTAGTTAGCCCAAAGGTGTTTGTACTTCAGACAGGTTAATTGCCAGCCCAGGGTCTTTCTTCAGATCTTGTCCAGCAGTATCAGGAGGACTCCTGTTCTGCCCCAAGTCTTCTTGGCTTTTTACCAGTCTATGTTCACCCTGAGGCACAAATTTGTTCTATTTGTGGGAGAAATCAGAAGATCTTGAAATTTACCAACCTACTGAACCATCTTCCCAGAATTATCCTTTGGGATTTTTTTCTTGGGGAGTTCATTGATGGCTTGTTAAATTTCTTTTTTAAAGATAGGGTTATCTAGGTAGTCTATTTTCTTTTCTGTTAATCCGTACAATTTATAGTTTTGCAAATATTCATCTATTTTACTTAGATTGTTAGATTTATTGGCATAAAACTAAGCAAAATAGCTCTTAATAATTTCTTTAATTTTACTTCATTAGTAGTGAATTCACTCTTTTCATTTTGATACTGCTAATTTGGTTTTCTTTTCTTTTTTAAAAAATAAAATTAATGGTTTAAGTGGTTTTTTTTTGTTTGTTTGTTCATAAGCCAGAGCCTAGTTTTATTTATTAGTTCAATGGCATTCTAATTTTCAATTTTATTCATCTTTCCTTTGGTTTTCAGTATTTTCAATTTGGTGTTTAATTGATTATTTTAAATTTGTTCTTTTTCTAGTTTTTTTTTAAGATACATTCCTAAATCATTGATGCACCCTTTCTATATTTTGTTAATGTAATTGTTTAGAGATAAAATTTTCCCCAAGTTCTATTTTGTTTGCATCCCAAAAATTTTTGTATGTTGTCTCATTGTTATTATTCTCTTTAATGAAATTATTGGTTATTTCTATGATTTGTTCTTTAATCCAATCATTCTTCAGAATTGTTCTTTAAGATATGAACAGACAATTTTCAGACGAAGAAATTGAAACTATTTCCGGTCACATGAAAAGGTGCTCCAAGTCACTATTGATCAGAGAAATGCAAATTAAGACAACTCTGAGATACTACTACATACCTGTCAGATTGGCTAAAATGACAGGAAATGATAATGATAACTGTTGGAGGGGATGTGGGAAAACTGGGACACTGATACATTGTTGGTGGAACTGTGAGCGGATCCAACCATCCTGGAGAGCAATTTGGAGCTATGCTCAAAAAGTTATCAAACTGTGCATACCCTTTGACCCAGCAGTGTTTCTACTGGGCCTATATCCCAAAAAGATTTTAAAGGAGGGAAAGGGACCCACATGTGCAAAAATGTTTGTGGCAGCCCTTTTTGTAGTAAGAAGAAACTGGAAATTGAAAAGATGCCCATCAATTGGAGAATGGCTGAATAAATTATGGTATATGAATGTTATGGAATATTATTGTTCTGTAAGAAATGACCAACAGGAGGATTTCAGAGGATTGGAGAGACTTGCATGAACTGATGCTGAGTGAAATCAGCAGAACCAGGAGAACATTATACACAGCAACAAGACTATACGATGATCAATTTTGATGGACATGGTTCTCTTCAACAATGATGTGATTCAAACCAGTTGTTCTGTGATGAAGATAGTCATATACATCCAGAGAGAGGCCTGTGGGAACTGAGAGTGAACCACAACACAGCATTTTAACGCTTTCTGTGAATATTTCCATGCATTTTGTTTTCCTTCTTAGGTTGTTTTTTTCTTCTTCTCTTTCTAGATCTGATGTTTCTTGTGCAGTAAGATAACTGTATATATATGTATACATGTATTGTATTTGTCATATAATTTATCCTATCTAGCATGTATAAGATTACCTGTCATCTAGGGGTGGGGGGTGGGGGGAAGGAAAGGAAAAGCTTGGGAAAAAAAAGTTTTTTTTGCAAAGGTCAATGTTGAAAGGTCACTCATATGTTTTGTAAATAAAAAGCTTTATAAAAAAAATAAAAAAGAAAAGAAAAAAAAAGAATTGTTCTTTAATCCAATCATTCTTTAGAATTAGACTGAGTCCTGTGTTTGAATGTCAAATTTTCTATTCAGCTCTGGTCTTTTCATCAGGAATGCTTGGAACTCCTCTATTTCAGTAAATATCCACTCACCCCTGAAGGATCATACTCAGATTTTCTGGGTAGGAGATTATATTAGTTGTAATTCCAGCTCCTTTGCCATCTGGAATTCATACTCTAAATGCTCTGTTCCATTAACTTGGAAGTCCCAAATCTTGTGTGATCTTGATTGTGATACCATGATATCTGAATTATTTCTTTCTGACTGACCTAAGCATTTTCTCTTTGACCTGGGAATTCTGAAATTTCACTATTTTTGGAAATTTTCATTTGAGGGCTGTCTTTAAGGAGGCAATCAGTAGATTTTTTCAAGTTCTATTTTATCTGCAGATCGAAGATATTAGGACACTTTTCTTTAATAATTTCTTGAAATATGTTATCTAGGATCTTTTTTTTGTTCATAGATTTAAGGTCATCCAATAATTCTTAAATTATCTCTCTTCAATTTGTTTTCCCAGTCAATTGTTTTTCTCATGAAATATTTCACATCCTCTCCCCTATTTTTTTCATCATTCTGGTTTTATTATTTCTTGATGTTTCATGGAGTTATTAACTTCCAGTTGCCTAATTCTAATTTTTAAGGAATCATTTTCTTCAGTGAACTTTCCATTTTTCCAATTCTACTTTTTTTTTTTATTAAAGCTTTTTATTTGTATAACATATGTATGGGTAGTTCCCCAGCATTGATCTTTACAAAGCTCTCCATTACAACTTTTACCCCCAGTCCCCTCCCCTCCCCTAGATGGCAGGAAGTCCACTACATGTTAATAATGTAATACTAATTGACAAGTTGTGTAAGAAAAATCCTATCTACAAGAAAAAAAAAGAAAACCAGAGAAAGGCAACACAATGCAAGCAAACATCAATAGAGATCATGAAAATGTTACGTTGTGGTCCATATTTCATATCCCTCTCTCTGGGTGTATATGGTTTTCTTCAGTGAACAATTGGACCTGGTTTGAGACATTTCTTTGTTGCAGAGAGCCATGGACCTCAGAATTGATTGTCATATAGTATTGTTGTCACCGTGTATAATGATCTCCTGGTTCCGGCTAGAAACTGGAAACTGAAAGGATGCCCATCAATTGGAGAATGGCTGAATAAATTATGGTATATGAATGTTATGGAATATTATTGTTCTGTAAGAAACGACCAGCAGGACGATTTCAGAGAGGCCTGGAGAGACTTGCATGAACTGATGCTGAGCGAAATGACCAATTCTACTTTTTAAATAGTTATTTTCTTCATTGAATTTTTGTGCCTCTTTTAACATTAGAACAATTTTTTTTAAAAAATAAGTCCCAGTCAAGCCTCACATGGTCACTGTTTGGACTCTGATGAGTCAGAGTGAGCATAAATAGCATTTGGTTCTGGTTTGGCCAGAAACCCTGAGAGTTTTCCCTTCCCAGATTGATTTTTGTTGTTATTGTTGACTAGGTAAAAGAGGTCTCGATTTCACTGAATAGGTGTTGATGCAGTCAAACTGAGACCTGGGAAAAAAAACTATTGCTTAAAAAGGCCAGCATCTTCCATTTCATTCAAAGCCATTTCTAATAATCCTGATCTATATTTTGCCACTGGTTTCAGATGACTCTAGGAGAGAAAGAAAGGCTGGTGACTTTTTATAGCCTTGACTTACTTAAATCCAATTCACTTGTAAATCATAAATTTACTTTCTTGATATCATAGTCCCCTTGAACAATGAAGGACAAATAACAACAGCAATAATCTTGTTTTTTATGATGATGTTGTCTTCAGTACATTTTTGCATCTCTTTTACCAAGCTGTTTGTTTATAATTTTCTTGCATCACTCTTACCAATTTTCTTAATTTTTCCTCTACCACTCATCTCTCTCTTTAAAAAACAAACCAAACAAGACAAAGAAAATGAACAAAAACTTCTAGCAATTCTTGTTGTGCTTGTGTCCAACTAGCATTTTTCTTTGAGGTTTTGTTGTAGCTGTTTTCACATTGTTTTCTTCTAATTTTATTCTTGGTCTTCCCTGCCACCATAGTAGCTTTTTTATGGTCAAATTGTTGTTGTTTATTTTCCCAACCTATTTCTTGACTTTGAATTTTATGTTAAAATTGAGCTCTGCTTCAGAGTTTTTTTTAATGCTATTGTTTTGAGAACTAGTTCTGGGGGCCTGCAAGTTTTTGATATTTCCAAGGTGATGTGATTTTGAGAGAGGTATGTCACTGCTCTCCTGTTCTGGATTATAGTTTTCACTCAGAAAGGGCCCTTGGTCCCGTGTAGCTGCATGAACTAAAATTCCTTTTTGTTTTAGAACTGAGATCAACCACCAGTACTTCTCTTTACCCTGGGACTGTGACCCACAACTGTGTATGAACAATAGCATTGCTAATCAACACCTGTTGTACCATACCCAATGCCAGAAAAGGGTACCCCCTACTTACTTTCTCAGCAGTTGTCTGACAGCCTCACCATCTCTGGATTGAGAACTCCTAGATGCTACTGGTGCAAACGGTAACACACACACACACACATACACACACACACACACACACACACACACACTCTCTCTCTCTCTCTCTCTCTCTCTGTATTTGTCTCTGTCTCTCCCCCTCTCTCTCTTCCTTTCTCTCTCTCTCTCTCTCTCTCTCTCTCTCTCTCTCTCTCTCTCTCTTTCTCTCTCTGTCTCCCTTTTTCTCTCTGTGGGGTCTCTGGATAGACCTCCACCAGACATTCAGTAGCCTTGTGCTACATACTTAACTTATCTCTCAAGTATTTTTAGGCTGGAAAAATATCTCACCCTGACTTTTTAATGGCTCTGCTACTCCAAAATTTGAGATGTTATTTTAAAGATTTTTGGAAGGGAATGTTGGAAGAGTTCAATTGGGTGACTGCCTTTTTTCTACCATCTTGGCTCTCTCTAATTTCATTTTTTTTAGAGTTTCTCATCCATCCTAGCCTAACTTCCTCTGCAGAATTTTAATCTGTGTAATTTCACTTATTCTTTCTATGATTTCTTTGAATTTGGGCTTTGCCAAGCTGAAATCATGTTTTGGATTTCTGGCTTTCATCTCTATCAGAAATATTAAGAATTAAGAGCTACTTCTGCATAATATTTCCCATACAGTAGATAGACCGCTGGATTTGGAGTAAGGAATATCTGACTTTTAATCCTGTCTCAGCTATTTTGTACCTGTGTGACCCTAAACAGATCATTTAAACTCTCTTAGCTTCTCCTTCTAAAAAATAAGGATAGTGGCATCTACTTCATGAGTTTGTTGTGAGATCCATTTATCAAATGGAATAGTACAGGTAAAGCACTTTGAAAACCTTAATGTCCAATATAAATGTTAGCTACTATTATTTACTTTTTATGACTTTTTTTTCTTTTTAATAAGATATACTCCTTTGGAACCATATTCCTATTATGAATTTTATCCCACCAAATTTTAGTGATTCCTATGAGGTCACATTTGCTTCTTGGGTTAGATTTTATTCATTTTTGCTTTTTGGCTAAACTTGTATGTGAGACTATGGGTTCACTGCTGGCTCTTTTCTTGGATTTTTGTGCCCTTGAATTTTTGTTTATTCCAATTGCTATTCTTCCTTCACTCTCATTACTCTTTTTAAGCATTCTAATTTGGTGGATTTACATAAGCATTTTTCTCCTTCTCCCCATCCTTTTTTCATTTAAAGTTAGATTTATTAGACACCAGACAAAAACATTCTTGCTGGACTTTGTTAGATGTACTCTATCTCTGACCAGAAGATTGTCTTTCTTATATTTGTTCAGCCACTGCTCAGAAATCCAAGTGTCATTATCAGAAACTATTTTCTCAGCTCACTGCTCATTTCCCTAAGCAGTTTTCCCCCTTTCCATCCCTTGCCTTCAAAGGACAGCATCAATAAAACTATCCCTTGTTTTCCTGGCCTGATTTTCTCATTGTTGTCATTACTTTTTCCCTAGGCTTTGTCATTTTTTACCAATGTTATTTAGTTTCTTTATGTGAGTGTAAATCATAAGGGAGGAATAGTCACTTATTTTGACAGGTCTTGGGAGGTTCTTTCTAATACTTTGTATACATGATTTGATGTAGACTTCACTATAATTTTTATCAAGTCAAAACAGCAAAGCAAACAAACAAAAAACTGCCTTTATACTCCCTGAGCAGGGAGTTACCAAACATCATTATTCACTTTTTCTTTATTGGATGGTATCAGCTTTGACTGTACCTATGGTTCAACTTTATCATTCTTTGGAGGACAAAGTATTCTTTCCCTCTACTTCAGAAAAAAAAAAGCCTCAAATTAGGATTTGGGTTTTTTCCTTTGTTTTGTTTTTGCTTTTGCTTTAAGTGAAGTGGTCCTTCTCTTACTCTTCTATATGACTTTTATCTGCTCTTTAACCTTTAGATACAATGTAATGGAATAAATATTTATTAAACACCTACACCATGCCAGGCACTGTTACATTCTGGAATATAAACAGGAAAAAGAAAGACAGTCCTTAGCCCCCAAGAGCTTATAATCTAATGTGAGGAGAAATACAGAAAACCAAGAGCACAGGGACATGATCAACATATTGATGGAGTTGAAACTAGTCAGAGCAGCTCATGGCAAATGGAGAGATAATTGGGGGTTTGAGCCCTCATTAAAGAGAGGCTATGTGAGGAATTTTTTGCTTGCCCTCCAATCAAAGAGGGAAAGGTAATTGAGGGTACTAGTGAAGTGTTAAGTATCAAAGCTGAAGCAATGTCTGTGATGATGAATTTTCTGATGATGGGATTATCTGGTGACAAATTTATTCTGGGAAGAACATGATGATGATGAGGGAACTGACGCCAAAATGGTGGCAAATGAAGGTAAAATGCCCTCTCTACCGCTTCAGATGCTTGGAAGTAAACCTTTGCATTGAAACTTACTTCCTTTTTGTTGTTGTTAAGTAGCTTTAAAACATTCCTATACATTAGAATGTGGAGAAGTATTTTTTGAGTTCCTTCATCTTATTTTGTTGGATCAGGGATTGACTTGAATTTTGAACACAAATGGCACTTTCTTTGCAGTAGGCAGAAATTCAAACATCTCATCCTCAAGACAAATCATCTGAGGATTTTCTACCTGTCCATTCTAATGGAGCTTGGCTTTGTTTTCCAAAATATTTGTGGATGTTTACAATTTACCTCTAACCACCTCATTAAGACCTTGTTAGCTTTTTGTCCCTTTTTAACAACCTGACAGCCATACAAATGTTCTTTGCCTCTTTTTATTAGCTTTACTTGTTTTTACCCATTTTTTAAAAAAATTTTAGTTGTTTATTCACTGAATTTGTTTTATCAGTTTTGTTTACTTGCCTTGCATTCTAGCTTCTTATTGAATACTTTTAGTCACTTAGTCATCTCTCTGTCTCTCTCTCTATTTCTGTCTCTCTGTCTCTATCTCTGTTTGTCTCTCTCTTTCTCTCTCCCCCTCTCTCCCTTTCCCTCTCTTCTACTTGTATATATCTATCTATGCATATCTATTTACATGTATGTGTGTGACAAACAATGGATAAACAATAAATTAAATCTAGAACAAAAACAGAAAATTAGAATGCATCTTCATTGGGAAATTTTAAAGTTCATTGAAAGACTACAAGCTTCTTCCTAAAATTCTTAATACAAATATTCCTTGGGTGATATTGGTGTGTCATGGAACACTACTGTTTCTGATGTGAGAGGAACGGATAATGAGCAAATGGATGTTTTAAAAGTATTTAGGAAGCGGTTACTGTGTGCCTCAGTGCTTTGCTGAGTACTGGGAATGCAAATACTGAAATCAGACAGTTTCTGCTCTCAGGATGTTTATAACCTAATAAGGGGACACAACACATACAGGGGAATGATGTCCAATTTTGGCCTGGGAAATTACAGTTCATAAATGGAATAATAAAGCAGTATCTCAATTTGATCCCAATTCCCAGAGAAAGAGAGGGGGAAAGTCAGGGAATTTCTGGGAAATGGTAAGGAGGAAGTTGCCTGGGATGAAGATTCCAGAGTGGGAGAGGAGATTTAAATGGCTCTTTTTTTTCTGGGTCCTTCAGCTAATTTTTGGAGGGCCTGTTCACTAGGATAGCACAATGATAAGCAGCAGGTCAAAAGGTGATGGGAGTGTAGAAGCATGGTCCCAGAATAGATTTGTTGCATGTGATGTTGCTCCATGCTTGCTAGACCTGGTGCTTTCAGATTTTTCAGCAGGAATAAAGGTTCTGCGACATTTGCCTTTGATCTTTTTCATTTCTCAATCCATATTTTTGCCATGTTCTCCATGTCTATCTTTGCACTTAGGTATCAGAGTAAGCCTTGGTTTGGGGTATCTCAAATTTTTGATAGAGTGTCGTTAGTACTTAATTCTCTGCAACAGATGGCTCATAAATTGCTATTATCTTCATGTCCTTTTTGCTTATGATTATCATGAGTATTGAATGCTGAGATGCTCATGTCCCATGAAATGACATGTCTCATTTCCCTTGGCTGAATCCAAAATTTTCTGAATGAAAGGAGTTAATCAGGAAAATTCTGAAACAAAATGAACATTTAAGAAGCCTTTTGTGTAATTAAAAATTGATAGATATAATGTGCATGTCTGAAAAATAATTTCATATTTAGTATTTTAGAGAGAGGAAATATTGCTAGCATAAAATTTTTTTCAGAGAAACACAATTTATAACAAAGAGAATGCAGAGATCCCCAAAATACAGTGTGTAATGCAGATCTAGGACAAGCCTGATTTCCTTTAGGCAATATTTAATTCACTTTGGTGCACTCATTGAAAAATGTTCCATATATTTCACGTGGTTCCTCTTCTTTTATATTTATAGTGGAAAAGTGGAGTAGAAAGGGGAGAGGGAAAGGGAATCAGGACTTATAATTTCATTAATTACGGAACTTTTAAGTGATAAAAACCTTTTCTACCAATACAGGTTAGCTCCTTCTCTTATAGTCTAAGTGAGTTGGCTAAGCCACTGAGAGGTTAAATAACTTGCCCAGAGTCATACAGATAGCATGCATCAGAATGCTCACTGACTTTGAGGACAGTTCTCTAAGCTGCAATCCCATGCTACCCTTCATACATGGATATGCTTATAAAGGATAACCAAACATTAGAGGAACACAAAATTGATGGTTTAATTACAACTCTAGTTTCTTTTTTTATTATTAAAACTTTTTGTTTGCAAAACATATGTATGGGTAATTCTTCAACATTGACCCTTACAAAGCTTTCTGTTACAAATTCTCCCCCCTCCCCCCACCCAGTCCCCTTCCCTCCCCTAAATGGCAGGAAATCCACTACATGTTAATTATGTTAAGATACTTGACAAATCGAATATATGTATACATATTTCCACACTTATCTTGCTGTGCAAGAAAAATCATATCTACAAGAAAAAAAATCAGAGAAAGGAAACACAATGCAAGCAAACATCAATAGAGAGCATGAAAATACGTTGTGATCCACATATCATATCCCTCTCTCTGGGTGTATATGGTTTTCTTCAGTGAACAATTGGAACTGGTTTGAAACATTTTATTGTTGAAGAGAGCCATGTCCATCAGAATTGATCATGATATAATATTGTTGTTGCCCGTATAATGATCTCCTGGTTCTGCTCATTTCACTCAGCATCAGTCCATGCATGTCTCTCCAGGCCTCTCTGAAATCCTTCTGCTGGTCGTTTCTTATAGAACAATAATATTCCCTGACATTCACATACCATAACCTATTCAGCCATTCTCCAATTGAGTTTCCAGTTTCTAGCCACTACAAAAAGAACTGCCACAAACATTTTTGCACATATGCGTTCCTTTCCTTCCTTTAAGATCTCTTTGGGATATAAGCCCAATAGAAACACTGCTGGGTCAAAGGGTATGCACAGTTTGATAACTTTTTGAGCATAGTTCCAAACTGTCCTCCAGAATGATTGGACCCATTCACAGTTCCACTGACAGTGTATCAGTGTCCCAGCTTTCCCACATCCCCTCCAACATTCGTCATTATCTTTTCCTGTCATCTGACAGGTGTGTAGTGGTACCTCAGAGTTGTCTTAATTTGCATTTCTCTGATCAATAGTGATTTGGAGCAACTTTTCATATGACTAGAAATAGTTTTAATTTTCATCATCTGAAAATTGTCTGTTCATATCCTTTGACCATTTATCGATTGGAGAATGGCTTGAATTCTTATAAATACCTTTATCTTAATCCTTACAACTCTAGTTTCTTTAGAAAGAAAATTGCTCTTTCTAAATTTTTCTAGTGTGTTGTACTCCCTTTATGGTGTCTTTACTATTTTTCACATTTTTATAAAGAAACAAGAATGAACAATTTGGTCATTTGACTCATTCTTTCCTTCTCTATTGAGCTGTCAGATTTGTATTTAAGACATAGGCTTTTTTTGGGGGGGATTGACTTATTTGTTTTTACAATTAATTTCAAGTAGAAACACTTGTAGTTTTGTCAGTGTCTTAGTCTGTAAATTTTTTGAGTGCAGAAAGATTGGGATGATATCATCTTTCTAAACCAATGGGCCACAATATTTCTTATAGCTCAGTGCTCACACACAAATAGGAAATTAGTCAATGTCTTTGGATGAGGTGATAGAGATCTCAGAAATCCTAAAATAAATCTCCTTCTATCTCACCATTTACAACCTACTCTACTCTCCTAATTTTCCCTTATAAAATAGTCTTTTGCTTAAAAATGAGCTTTCAGTTTATCAAAAAAAGTCAATTTACATTTTTAGCAGGCAGAAGTAATCACTGTAATCCACATACACAAATAAAGCAATGCATGAGTTTGCAAGACAAATTATTCTGCTATTCAACACAACTGCCAAATCAAACTCATCTTCACATCAAATGCTGTCATTCATTTTGAGAAATTATACCAACAGCAACATTCAATATAAACATTATGAAAATACAGTGGCTTATTTAATTTTCTTAACAAAAAGCATCATGCTTCTATTTTCCCTTTAGAATAAAATGTATGTAAGAAATCTCTTAGCTCTTTTAAGCATCTTTTCCCCTTTACTGATCAACTGAATTGATATAGCTTTTGCCATTCTTACCTTTTTCATTCCTGAAATTAGCACATCATCAATATAGATCTATTTTCAACTTCTCACTTTGCTCGTGAATACTTGTCACTTCACCTTATTACCATAAACATAAATACTCCATTTGTGGAGCATTACTCAAACAAACAAACAAAAACCCCAACCACATATAAAAGCAAAAACTCCTCATCACAAATAGTCTACCATCAAATATGAGGCAAAATTAAATTTACTCTCACAGGACCATTACTTCTTTTCACAGGACCAAAAATCAGAGAGAGGTCATATATTCTAGCCTTCTGACTACTGAATTTTCTTAAAATATCTCTGATAAGTGGTCACCCCAGGAGTAGGCAGGGATTGTAAAGAGATCATTTAGTCCAAATATCCATTTTTAGCTCAGACTAGTGTTTTCCATTCTCTTAAAGATCTTTGAGAATGGAGTTCTTTGGGATTCTAATGAAATGTTTTAAATTTCTAAGGACAAAAATCAAACCAAACCAAACCAAAACAAAACTCATGATCTAATGGAGGGGTGGGATGGAAAGAGACACACACTGTAATACATTATAAAGAGCATTAAATCTGGAGTCATTCTATTTACTAACTTTTTGCTATTGGGCAAAGTACTCTAACTTTTCTGAGCTTTGGTTTCTTCTTCCTTGAAGTAGGGAAAGTAATACACAGATTCATTCAACATTTATCAATATTTAATTATGATAATTAGTTCTTCATTCTCTATGTATAGAACACTATACCAGTGTAATGAAAGCTTTGCTGTATCTACCTAGATCACTCAATATGGAGATACATTGATTCTAGGAGAAGACACCTTGCATTTCTCTATCATGTGGGTGGGAATAGACTCCAAATAAGCCGCAGATGCTGGAAGCATCTTTAAAACTCAGTCTCACTCCTGTTCAGCCTCCAGAACCAATAAAGGCTAACCTTCAGTGTGGATACCATGTACTGAACCTGTGGGAGGGAAGGACTTCTTTCCCCTGCTCTCTCTCTGGCTCCAAAAAAAAAAAAAAAAGGGTCTGAGGTCTCTGTTATGTTTCATTTCTTTTTCTTGGTTTCTTGGTGCAGATGTAGTTCTCACAGGATCCAGAATTTAGCCGTGGCAATGTCAGAGCCAGGATACAGACAGGGAAACCCTGAGAAGCCAGGGTGGCTGGAACTTGAGCCCAAGTAGAGTTTTGGTCTTGGAAATGGGACTATACTAGGTAGGAACAGAACTAAACTATAAACCTAATCCCCTTTTTCTCCCTAGAAACTAAGGGTTATTCAAATGTGATTAAAATGTCTGGAAGAAAAACAAAAAGGTCAAATGATCTTTAGAAAACATTTTTGAATTGTATTAAAAAATTGGAATTGTATTAAAAAAGCAATATCTACCAGAGTCCTCTGATGTGTGGGCTCTACTAATTTTTTTTCTTTAAAAGGAATTGAAAGTATTCTTAAGACTGCATTGACTAAAAGGAGTAAAGTCTTCAGCCACTTGACAGTACTTCTTGATCCTTCACCTTAGCACAAAAAAAGATATGCTGAGTTCCAGCTTTCTTTTCATTACTTGACTAAGGCTTTCTATAGGCAATACAGAGATAGGGCAACTGTCCTTAGGTAAATTACTGTAGTGTCCTAGTTGAATATCCTTCCCCTGTCATGATTAAATACATCTCCTTTTGTTAACTGCCCTATCTTCTGTGAGTATTTTAATTTATTCTAATAACAAATTTAAACTACCAGAGGATTGGTTTTGAGCCAAGTCTTTTCTACAGCAAACTAAAAAAAGTTTGGTCATTTGGTTAATGAATAAATCTTAAGCAATTTAGTGAAAAATATCATTTATATGAAAGCTGAGCTAGTTAGTTGGGAGGAGGGAATTAACTGAAAGTTAACTGAATGAAGTGCCTTTTCCAAATTACATTGAAGTCATCTTTGGAGAATCACATTGTATGTCTGCCTTTTTTAAAATTTTCTTTCTTTTGTTTGGGTCTACATGGAAAGAGAACATAGGATTGTCTCTGATAAGCTGTAAATAGAGAGTAAAAATTATTGATACTGTGTCAGCTAGGTAGCTCAGTGAATAGAGTGCTCAGTCTGGAGTCAGGAAGATCAGAGTTCAAATATGACCTCAGATATTTATTAGTTATGTAACCCTGGACAAGTTACTTAACCTTGTTTGCATCAATTTCCTCAACTGTAAAATGGGTTGGAGAAGGAAATAGCAAACCACTCCAGTATCTTTGCCAAGAGAACCCCAAGTGGGATCATGAAGAATAAGACATGACTCAACCACAATTGATACTGCTCTGAAACTCTATAACACAGACCAAATGGAAGTGTTCACACCAGTTCTGAGACATTGGGATACCTAAAATCAGAGACATTGAAATGATTCTTTCAGTTCTTGGATTCTATTTTGAAAATCAACCAAAACATTTCTTCTATACCCGTTGTAAGGAAATTGTGGCTTAAAAAATAGAATCTAGGAAGGACCTTTATCAGAGAACCACTGAAAAGTTGATTGAACTCTAAGAGTTAGTTGAATAATTTGTTTGGTTCTATTAATGAAACACAACTATTTAAATGCTTCAGCTTGGAGCAAGACAGTAAAGGAATACAGTTGAAGGCAAAAGTTAGTCAAAACTATTATCAAGAACTCTTGCCCGGTTAATGACTCAAGGTTGCATAACTTAGAAAAGCAAACAGTTCTCTGCCCACATTGAAACGAATGGCAGTGCTCTCTGAGGGCCTCTGACATTGGGGAGTGTACCTTGTACTGCAGAAGCAATTTTTCCATTTCCTGAAATTTTCCCTTACTTGGCTTGGAAAGGAAGAGAGCAAACTCTTCTTACTGTCAATCCTGTTTTTATTCCCTGCAAGCCTAGAAAAAAAACCTTGACAAGTTAAAAGAATAACCTTCCATCTGACAGACAGAAACAGGCTTATTTATCAAATATCTCAGGTCAGTCATGCCACCTGAATAAACTTTAACACTTCTTCTGAAGATATGTAAATGTTGCTTTCCATACCTCATGGCCACCAATATGCATACATACACCTGAGCAAAGCTGAAGGAAATTTGGTTTGGACTCTAAACAACTATTCTTTTTACTTGGAGAAAATAGCTGTTAAATTATGATATATGTTTAAAAATGTAGTATCACTTCATCTTAATAATGTAAGCCTTGAAAGACATCTGAGTAAAATGAATAATCCAAGTATAAAATATTAGTAAGACTAAATATAGAACTGGCAGAAAAGCTCCAACTTGTATTTACCAGGCAGGGTTCCTGGGAACTTAATCAGGTCATGTGAAAAATACAACATGTAAATGAAAACACATTGAGAAATCATCATGTAAGTGGTTAATCCTTGGAAGAGTGAAAGGAGTAGTCAGAAAACATAAGCTATGCCATACTGAGTGAAGCCATTGACCCATCAAGCCCAGTATTCTGCTGTTGACAGTGATAAAGGGTGACTTATGAAACAGCATTGATAGATAGTTGTCTTTGATATCATGCCTGTGGGGATGACAAACACCTCATGGAGTGAAATTGCATTTTTTGAAGACTTCATCCCCACTGGGCCCTTCTATTCCAGGGTTAATTTTGTAGGTCAGAATCCTTTTGAAATCATAAAACACGAACTGTCATTGATGTGTTTACTTTAACTAGTAAGCTAGAGGAGATTTCCTTTACTTCAAAGTAAAGACATTTAATGAAATAGCAACATAATAAAATAAAAGAATGTTCTCCTCTGGAAGTCTGGAGTTCATTCTCTCATAAATATATGCATGCACCTTCCCTAGGAAGAGTGAATAGGAATAGAGGTTTCTTCAGTATAAACAACTGAGGAATTCTTGTGGTCCGGTAACTCTAATGAAGGGACATGAATATTCAAGGAATACTTGTGGCCAGGGCACCTACACTGGAAGTAGTATAACTCATACTTGTGCTCAGCTAAATGTCTTTTGGTGATACCATGAAACCTTATCTACTTGGTCTTCTTCTTAAAGAGCTTTCTTCTTTGATGGTTCCATCCAGACATTATAGCTCAGTGTTTCCTTTCCCACATACTATTCATTGCCAATAAAGATCCTGGTCAACTTCCCACAATGTAATATTTAGGGCTCTCTCACTCATGGTTCCCCAGAAAGCCAACCTGGCTTTTAGCTCATGAGCTCCCACTAATGTATTTACACTTATCAGTCAGCCAATAGATACTCTTAGTTAAAAACAAATGCATTTAATGAAGTAGCAGAGTAATAATAATCATAACAGAGCATTTTCCTTCAAAATTAAAGCTCACTGATCCACAAATGACACTTTCAGTGGTAATAAGATCATGGATTTAGAGCTCCAAAAAACCTAAGAGGTCTTATTTTATAAATGAAGAAACGAGACTGGATTAAATGGCATTTAGAAAATAATTGCACAAGAAGTTAGTGGCCAATCTGGAATTCAAACCTAGGTCCTCTGGCTCCAAAACCATTATTCTTTCCACTGCACTGCAGCCTCCCACATGAGACATTCACACATGGGGAATAAGTAGGACTTGAGCATATATAAAAGAGTGTGCTTCTGATTCATGCTTCTGACCTTGCAGAACTACCAGTGTTTTCTGGTGGTGTTATCACACTGCCCTCTTCTGGACCTGCTCCCTGTTGGGTGTCATGCCTTTGTTCTAGCCAGCCTTCATGAATCCAGCTATTTTTAGATTCACTAATTATTTGTGCAACATTAGTTAGTGATTAATTAACCTCTCCTCCAGTAGAGAGCTACAGCTCTTTAACTAGTTTCATCATCCTCTTGGATATTTCATGGCTGTTCGTAAGCCATGTCTTCAGCACCTTCATGGTTACACAATATTCTGATCCAGGGTGGGATGTTGTGGTTAGTAAGCCTCTCCTCTGCAGGAGAGCTAAAAGTCTCTTCCATCAGCTCCCTCAACTAATGATTATTAAACTCTTCAATTAATGTTTATGAAGGTCTATTTCCATCTGTTGGGCTGCTCACAGAAGACGTTAGATCTCCAGGAGAGAAATGTATGCATAATGAGCTCATCTTTCTTATGTATCTTTTACTCAGCTGTCATAATGATCTTTCCAAAGTGTAGCTCTGACCATATTACCCAAGTCCAGGGACTCCCTGTTAAATCTTTTTTTTTCTTTTTTTTTCTTTTTCTTTTTTTTGTTTTTGTTTTTGTTTTTTATTTTAAGCTTTTTATTTGTATAACATATGTATGGGTAGTTCCCCATCAGGATCCCCTGATCTTTACAAAGCTTTCCAATACAAATTTTACCCCCAGTCCCCTCCCCTCCCCTAGATGGCAGGAAGTCCACTACATGTTAATAATGTTGAAATGCTTGAGAAGTTATGCAAGAAAAATCCTATCTACAAGAAAAAAAAAAAGAATCAGAAAAAGGCAACACAATGCAAGCAAGCCTCAATAGAGATCATGAAAATGTTACGTTATGGTCCATATTTCCTGTCCCTCTTTCTGGGTGTATATGGTTTTCTTCAGTGAACAACTGGAACTGGTTTGAGACAATTCTTTATTGCAGAGAGCCATGTCCATCAGAATTGATCATCATGTAATACTGTTGTTGCTGTGCATGATGATCTCCTGGTTCTGCTCGTTTCACTCAGCATCAGTTCATGCAAGTTTCTCCAGGCCTCTCTGAAATCATCCTGCTGGTCGTTTCTCACAGAACAATAATATTCCATAACATTCATATACTATAATTTATTCAGCCACTCTCCAATTGATGGGCATCCCTTCAGTTTCCAGTTTCTAGCCACCACAAAAAGGGCCGCCACAAACATTCTTGCACATGTGGGTCCCTTTCCCTCCTCTAAGATCTCTTTGGGATATAGGCCCAGCAGAAACACTGCTGGGTCAAAGGGTATGCACAGTTTGACAACTTTTTGAGCATAGCTCCAAATTGCTCTCCAGAATGGTTGGATCCGTTCACAGTTCCACCAACAATGTATCAGTGTCCCAGCCCTCCCACATCCCCTCCAACATTCATCGTTATCTTTTCCTGTCATTTTAGCCAATCTGACAGGTGTGTAGTGGTATCTCAGAGTTGTCTTAATTTGCATTTCTCTGATCAATAGTGATTTGGAGCAACTTTTCATATGACTAGAGATGGTTTTAATTTCATCATCTGAAAATTGTCTGTTCATATCCCTTGACCA
>JAJPUD010005155.1:34814-51881 GCA_023553655.1 Myrmecobius fasciatus
GGTGGGGGCTAGGACTAAGTCCGAATTACTCCTTAAACAAGGCAAGTCTGCCAGAACACCTGCCCCCAATCAGGGCAGAGTGTCCCGAGTGCCTCAGATAAACTCCAGGTGTTTGGAATTTGGAGTTTGGAGTTTGGAATTTCTTCCACGATGAGCTGAGCTGAGTCCCACCCTCACTTCCGGCCTGCACAGGGGTTGTCTATTTATCTCTCTGTCTGAGTCCGACTAACCTGATATGAAGTTCTCCAGAGAGCCGTGCCCAAATATTTCTGAGTTCCTTGACTTGAAGATCAATTCAGAGGCTTATTTTATTGTTGATTTGAGAGAAGATCGGAGGAGAGGCAGAAAGTCACCTTTTCACTCCGCCATCTTGGCTCCGCCCCCTCCCTGTTAAATCTTAATGATAAAATATGAAATCCTTTATTTTGCTTTTACAACCTGTTACCTTGTTACCTTACAGTGTATTTGTACTTTTCTCCCCTCCATGTATTCTCATTGGTCTGCATGCTTATTGATCCAGAAAAACAACATTTCATATCTGAATTCTGCAACTTTTCTTTACTGTCTCCCATGCCTGGAATGCTCTCTCCCTCCTCTTCTCTTCCTCTGGGTTTCATTGGTTCCCTTCAAATTTTAGATCAAATTTTACTTTTTGCATGAAGATGTTTCTGCCTCCATTCCCCCAATTCTAGTGCTTTCTCTATGTAATTACCTCTTATTTATACTGCATGAATTTCTTTTATATATGTAGTAGTTTACATGTTGTCTTTCTCATTAGAATATGAGCTCCTTGAGAATAGAGACTCTGCTTTTGCCTTTCTTTGTATCTCAAGTACTTAGCATAGTGCCATAACTGCTTATGTTGTTATAATTAACTTATTGTTTCTGTTGGGTTATAGGATAGCTAGGTGGCTTAAGTGGATAGGATGCTGGGCATAGAGTCAAAGAATCATCTTAAGTTCAAATTTGGCCTCAGATATTTACTTACTGTGTAACCCTGGAAAACTAACTCACCCTGTTTCACTTAGTTTCCTCATTTGTAAAATGAGCTGGTGAAGGAATTGGCAAACCAATCTTGTATCTTTGTCAAGAAAACCCCAAATGAGCTCAGGTAAGACCCAACTAAAAAACAACTGAACAACAATTGTTAGCCTATAAATGTTAGTTCCTGTTGACATAACTTAAAATGATCACAAACCCATTTTAGTTCTCAGGGTTTTGGGGTTTTTTGCATATCCTCTGGGGTAAGGAGTGAATCTTCAGTATTCTACTTCCTCAAATGGTAAAGGAGCTAAGCAAAATGGTAAGAAAACTACTTTTAACCTCTCTTATCATGTTCTCTTCTATGCACTGGTTGAACTGTTAGAAAAGTCTGAGAAGATCAGCAACCTTTTCCCACTTCCTCCCAACAATGAAAAAACCCCCACAAATCATAGCTTATTATCACTATAAAACAAAACCTTAAAATTATGATTAAATGATCCTCCCTATCCATTCTCTTGACATAATTATTAACCTCTCTCTTAGTTTTTAGTTTAATAGGAAGGCAATTTACACTAGTACCAGAAATATGAGAATAGGGAAGCCTAATTATAACTTATTTTTTTAAAATATATACTTAATAGTTTTTTAGGCAGGAGCATGACATAGTTTAGGAACATTAACCAGTTGTGCACAAGGTAACTTGCAGGTAGGGGAGATACTGGACTTAGGAAAACCATGAACAAGCTGTTGCAGTAATCCAGATGAAAATGATTAAAGCTGGGTTAATGTGATAGTATTGAAAAGTTGAAGGGATAAATCTATCTGATATCCCTCAGAGATGGGAACTAGGAGATGCAGAAAAAGAGAAAGAGGTCTAAGAGGACTCTGATATTTACAGCCTGATTGCTATGGTGTTTCTATGAACAAAAACGGGAAGTTCGGAAGAGATGTTAATTAGAGAGAAGATGATGAATGAGTTTCAGATATATTTAGTTGGAAGTGACTATGAAACATCAATTAAGTCTTTACCTCTAAACAAAGTATTTGCCCTTAAGAAGTTTATAACCTAGTTGCCTCCTATATAGATTAATTGAATTTCAAGTCAACACTCGTATGTACATTTATATATGTTTGTATATGTGTGTACATATACACATATATGTATATATAGATTGTTATTGTATAGCATCTTAAATTTGGGCTTTAAATCTAAGTAATCCAATAGAATTTAGTTAGATTGTAAATTCCTTGAGGGAAGCTACTTTGGTCCCATAGCACATAGCCCTGAACATGGCAGGGAGTCCGCAAGTATTGGTTGAATAAATGAGCAATTTTTTCGTTATACCAATAATATGTTATATTCATTCAAAGACTCTGGAGTAAATTTCAGAAATGTGGCACTATTTTGAAGGCCTTCATGTATTTATGGAACCTCAAAGAGCAGATTGATGAACATTATTGTATTTTCTTTACATTTACAAGACAATATCAAAAATTCACACATACATATTTTAAAAATGTGTTCTTTACTCTTTTTCTCTAATCATCTGTTGTTATTTCAAATTTTTCTTTGGTGGTTGATGATTGACCAATTCCACATTGGATAAGTATAAAGAGTTACCTAAAATGGAAAGTTTGTTATTGTAGAAGCATACAATTTTAGTTGTAGAATAATTAATACACATATGTACATATGTGTATCAGTTAATTAATTAATAATTACTTATAGGGCATATATACAATAATATATTGATTGAAATTATGATACCTTGATGCATATATTATGTTATTTATATATGTTGTATGATATATAGCCTATATAATATATGTAATATATTAGCACATATTATATAATATATATTTTGTTATTTTTGTTTAATCATTTCAGTGTGTTGGGCTCTTGTGACCTCATTTTGGGGTATTCTTGGCAAAAATACTTCTCTTCTTCCAGCTTTAGTATCCCCAATTACTTTAACCATTCCTAGCTCAAATAAAAGATATCCCAAGGTACTGAAAGAACCATTAGATGTAATTTTCTGAGTCACTTTTAGTGATCTTTCAAAGATCATGATGAATCGGAGAGTTATCATAGGACTAGGAAAAAAAAAAAAAACAGAAGAGAATTGAGTCTGCGAACAAGAGGCCATTCAGGTAGACATTGTTTCCTAGGAAAATTCTAGAACATGTTGTAAAAGAATGGAATGGCCAGAAGGGAAACAGAAATGGTGATTACAAAGAGGTAGTATGTTCTCATTGAGAACAAATTATGTCAGACTAGTTCTCCCTGCTTTTTTGGGCTAAATTCCCTATATTAAGGGAATGCTGAGGAGATTGTACATTTGGATATCAACAAACCTAACATTTTTCACCAAGATTTTCATTGAAGTATTATGGTAAAGTGGGAAAAAGGTTTGCAGTCGTATCCAGATATGAATCCCAGTTTTGCCTCTTACTTCCTTTGAGTTCCTTTACTTATGAGACCTCATTTGTTCACTTATAAAATGAAGGGGTCGTTCTAGGTGATCGTGAAGGTCATTTCTATCTCCAAATTTTCTGGATATCTTCAAATCTATGGATAGGCTATTCTTGTGGAAAAGAAGTGAAAGTGTGGGTGAATGTGATAATAAATGTAGGTGTATTTGGAACTGACCAAATGGCTACCAAAAATTCACCTTCTAACAAAAAGCTTTTCGCAGTTTCCTTTATGCCTTTGTTGATTATTATCAATCTATCCTACATAATGCTTGGTTGTTTGCATGCTTTCTCCCTTATCGGATTGGGAGATTGAGAACAAGGACAATTTTTTTTTTTTGCTTTTCTTTCTATCTCCAGTTTAGTCAGCTGTTGTTATTGTTGCTGTTCAGTTGTTTCAATCATGTTTAATTCTTTGTGACACCATTTGGAGTTTTCTTGGCAAAGACAGTGGAATAGTTTGCTATTTCCTTCTCCAGCTTATTTTACAGATGAGGAATGGTGGCAAGCAAGGTTAAATGACTTGCCCAGAGTCACAAAAGTGGCTTGAGGCCAGAGATGGGCTCAGTTTTTCTTGACTCAAGAGGTGGTGCGTGGTGCTTTATCTACTTCACCGTCTAACTTCCCTATATATTGCCTGATAGTAATAAAGGCTTGTTGATTGATTCATTTAATCATTTTATATCTTTTGAGAGGAAGCCTCCAATGGAGTACCCCAAGAATCTGTACTTGGTCCTCTCTCTTTTGCAGTTTTTATATTAACTTGGCAGTCATCAAATTTTCAAATAATATGAAAATGAAAAAATATAGTTAACACACATTTACTGACAGGATTTGAAAATAGTTTGGCAATCTAGAATACTAGACTAAATCTGAGAAAATGACATTTGATCAGGATAAATTTAAAGTCTTAAGCCTGAGTTTAAGAAATCAGAGATTTCTTAAGAGATTGGTGAAATCTATAGAAAGCAGTAGTTTGCTTGTGAAACAAAAAAAATAAGACCTGAGGAGCAGTTTATTCATCAACAAATTCAATATTATTCTAATATGATGTGAAAGTCAAAAAGATTATGAGCATTTTTGGTTGTATTGGAGCTTATTTAGTTATTTCTTTTATAATACAATTTTCCCCATGGTAGCTTTGATATTTTGCAGGTTAGCATAAGAAATTAAATGGGTTTTTAGGAAGTTTGCAAAAGCCACAGAAAAATATATGTAAAGGTCATCAGATATCACAGAAAAAGTTTAGAAACTCAGAAATACATACATATATATGTATATAATATTGTATAATATCAACATATCTTTTACTACTATAAATACCCCATAAAAGAAAGGGGAAAAAATTGAGACTTCTCTGGTATGAAAAGAGGTCCAAAAGTTTTTAATATGAATTTTCCAGATCATAAGGGCACTATGTTCCTAATTTGGTATGGAAGGAATAGCTATAATTTTCAGGTCTAAGGAGGTGAGAGTTACTTTTTAGTCTATCCTCATCAGGTTACAACTGTACTGATGTACTCAGTTCTAGAAGCCTAGTTCAAAAACGATCTGAAAAATTAATCCAGAGGAGAGCAATCAGAAAGATGAAGGGTCTAAAGTTCCGGCCATGTGCGTTTCAACTGAAGGGAGTAGAAATGTTTAACCTGGAGAGGAGAAGACTTAGGGATAAAAAGATATGTCAGTTTTGTAAAAGATAGATTAAACATGTTTTTCTTGACATCAGATGATGAAAATAGGAATGGGTAGAAGTTGAAATGAGATAGATTAAGGTTTCATATAAAGAAAAATTTCTTTTCAATAAAAGTGATACAAAACTTTTTAAGATTACAGGACCATCTTGTACCTGTATAGCCTATATCAAATCCCTTACAATGGTAAAGGAGAAAGAGGAAAAGATAACGTGGAACTCAAAAAATTTTTAAATAATGATAAAAATTGTTTTGACATGTAATTGGGAAAAAGTAAAATGTTACTCAAAACCTTAAAATTCAGGTTTGGCTCATGGTTCATGCCTCCCCAAGTCAGAGAACAGAAAGGTACATGATTCATGTATGGAATAGTAAACAATTTCTTTATTACAGAACACTCACAAGTGCACAACGACAGAAAGACAAAGTAAAATACAATGACTAATCAGTTACTGTATTATTGTATTATTCCAGGAGGTTGAAACTTAAAACTTTCCAATACATAAAACATGTGGCAGAATTGCTGAAGAATCATTTTTATCTTACTTTGACTCTATGTTGTCCAAACAGTTCCCTGAAGGTAGGTATATTCTGGTGGAACAGGCCACTCCTTGGGTTTATCCTCTTGCTGGTGGTTATTTTCTTTGATACAGAAACTCTTCTTACTAGCAATAAATTAAAACCAAGAGACCTAAGCCCTCTAATTTCTTGAACTCAAGAGGTTGCCTCAAAAACTGAACACATACAATTCAGGATCACGGCTCCATCATCTAGGATCTGACAAAAAAGAGATATCCAGAGGCCTCTCTAGCTTGACTGAGCTCCACTTCTAGATGCCATGTGGTCCAAAGCAATCAAGTTATTTAGTGGGGGAAAGAGTGCTGCACCTCTTCCACTTCTTAAAGGAGAGACTAGGATAGTCGTGACGTGATCTGATGCATCTGGTAGAAAAGGAGAGAGGGAGCAGAAATCATATCACTCACTTTTAAAGATTCATTGAATTGGCTAGTAAAGGGATTACATTATCATTACCAAAGTCTCAAGTCCTTGAGTTCTAAGCCACACCACATGGCCAATTAAAAGCAAAAAAAAAAAAAAAAAAAAACAATTAAAAGACAGCAATCTCTGCACATATTCCATATCTTTAAAATGTGTGTGTATATACAAGAGAATATTTATGTATAATTGTACATATATGTGTCTATATATGTGTATACATAAGAGAATTTAAGGAGAAGTGACCCCATTTGGGGTTTTCTTGGCAGAAATACTAGAATGGTTTGCTATTTCCTTCTCCAGCTCATATTGCAAATGAGGAAACTGAGGCAAACAGGGTTAAGCAACTTGTGCAGGATTACACAGCCAGTAAATATATGAAGTCAAATTTGAACTCAAGTCCTCCTGATTCCAGGGATATCACTATTCACTGTGCCACCTAGTTGTGAAATACTGTCTCTCAAAAGATTAAATAGCAATATGAAATATGTAATGCCTGTGATTTCTAAATAAAATATGAATAGTTTTATAGTGATAATTGGCAAGTCATGATAGGAAGAGACTAATTAAAAAAAAAACTCCAAACATCATCACCATAGAAAGTAAACCAGAGATTTGTTATCCAGAAAATAAATCTGCCTTTTCATAACTTAATAAAGATGATGGGAAAATAAATCATCACATACTACTAGGCAGCAGCCACAGAAGGTGTTATACATAGTTTGAAGTCCAAATTTCTACTTTGAACTAATTTTCAGAATGTTGTGAGAAACCTGTATACCTCTCTAGCCTTTCCATATCATCATAGGCTAAGTATTTATGGATGTAAAAAATTTATTATAATCCTAAATGCCAGAAACAAAATTAAATAATTGAAGAAACATACCAGGCCTACATACAACATGCAAATCTTTTTTAGAACCATTAGTATTTAATGAGATGGAACCAAATTAATTGATATACAACAAATAATAAAAAATCCTGTTCTGTCATCTGCCAAGTGTCCATAAATTTCTGCTAGTCTTGGGTAGTTCTAGTTCTGCTGATTTTGCTTTTCCTCACTTTATGTAAGAGCAGAAACCTTAGTCAGAGTTCCAGGGCAGAAAAGAGTGCTTGTGGTCACTCACAAACCAGAGAACAGAGTAAACACACATATCCTTAGATCATACCACCTTGGAAAGGAATGGAAACTTACAGACTCCCCCCACCCCCGAATTAGTTCCAAAAACAAATACACAAATAACTCCAGAAACTTAGGAAAGTGCCCCCTCAACTCTGGAAGCAGAGTCCACTTTAGAATGGAGTTAAAAGTCAAGAAAAAGGCTAGGAAAAATGAGGAAAGAGTATAAAAATATCCTGATAATAGAAAATTACTATGGCAAAAGGGAAGATAAGAACACAAACTCAGAAGACAACAAAGTCAAAACTGAAATACCAAAGCCTTAAAAGAGAAATTGGAATTGGTCTCAGTCCCAAAAAAGAATTTTTGGAAGAGCTCAAAAGGGATTTTATTTTATTTTTCTGTTGAATCACTGGTGAAGGTGCTATGCATTTAAAATTATTTAATATTTCCCCCTACTTAACTTCAAAACAATTTTTTCACATTTATTTAAAAATTTTTTAAATTTTAGTTTCTCTCCCTTATCCCCACCCACAATTAAAAAATCACATAGAAAGTTATGCAAATGTTTCCATAAAAGTCAAGTTGTAAAAGAAAACTTACATCTCCCACCCTAATGAAAATAAAAACCTTCAAGAAAAATTAAGTTCAAAAGAAAGAGATAGAAAAAGAGAGAATGTTTCAATCTGTATTCAGATACAATCCTTCTCTGAGTATGGATAGTATTTTTCATCACAAGTCTGTCAGAGTATTCATGAATGATTTTACTAATGAGAACAGCAAAGTCATTTACAGCTGGTCATCCCAGAACATTGCTTATTACTTTGTATACAGTACATTTCATTTTGCTTGAATTTGTGGAGCATTTTCCAGGGTTTTTTTTTTTTTTCTGAGAGCATCCTGCTCATCATTTCCCATAGAACAATATTATTTCTTCACAAACATATGCCACAGTTTATTAAACCATTCCCCAATTGATGGGCAATTTCCAATTTCAAAAAGAATTATAAAGATCAAGAGAGGTAGAAGAAAAATTTGGGAAAAGAAATGAGAATAAAGCAAGAAAATAATGAAAAAAATTAATAGCTTGGTAAAGGAAGCAAAAAATACTGAAGAAAATAAAATCTTATATTCCTACATGGGAAGACGAAACTTGTAATTCCTAAGAACTTTCTCATTATTAGAGCAGTAAGAGGGCATATACATAGACTGAGAAAACAGATATGAGCTGAATATGATGGAATGATATCTTTAAAATAAAATTAAGGATTGAGAACAGTGTCCTGCGAGAAGGGAAAAGGGAAAAGCAGAATGGGGTAAATTATCTCACACAGAAAGGGTGCAACAGAGCTTTTATAGTGGATGGGAAGATGGGGAAGACAGAGGTGGGGCATAGTACTTCAACCTTACTCTCTTCAGAATTGACTCAAAGGGGGAATAGCATTCACACTGAGTTGGGTTTAGAAATTTCATATCCTTCAGGAAAGTAGAGGAAAAAAGAATAATTAGAGGGATTGAAAGGAAGGTCAGATTTGGAAAGATAGTAGCCAGAAACAAAACACTTTTAAGGATGGACAGGATGAAAGAAGGAGCAGGGTAAATAGGCAGAAAAATAGGATGAAAGGAAATATAAAGGTAATCATAACTGAAAAAAAGTTACTGCAAGTTTCTCTGATAAAGGCCTCATTTCTCAAATATATAGAGAACTGAATAAAAGTTATATACATATATATATACATATATACACACACACACACACACACACACACACATATATATATATATATATATATAAATTATATATTTGTTGGTGTATTTGTAAATTGATTCAACCATTCTGTAGAACAATTTGGAACTATACCCAGAGGGATATAAAATCATGTCTACACTTTGACATAGCAATACTACTACTAAATTTGTATCCCAGAGAGATTTAAAAATAAAAAAGGAAAGAGACCTATATGAACAAAATATTACAGCTTTAATAATATTATTTATATATTCATCATTAATTGAATCTAATAAAGTATACATCATATAATATAGCTAATAACAAATTATTAATTATATAGTATATGTTAATATAACATAATGATGATATATTAATAGACTATATTACTTTTCATAGCTTCTTTTTATTGTGGTAAAGAATTGGAAAGTGAATGAATGCTCATTAATTAGGGAATGGTTGATCAAATTGTGGTATAGGATTGTGATGGCATACTACTGTACTATAATAAATGGTGAGCAGGCTGCTTTTATAAAAACTTGGAAAGACTTAGGAACTGATGCAAAGTGAAATGAGCAGAGACAGAGAAGTATATACAGTAACTGCAATATTGTATAATGATCAACTGTCAACAATTTAGTTGTTCTAATCAGTGATCCACAATTCCCAGACTTATGAAAAATGCTATCCATTTCCAGAGAATGAACCAATGTTGTCTGAATGCATATCGAGCATATTTTTTGACTTTCCATATTTTTATCTGTGTTTTCTTTTACAATATAATTAAATGGAAATATATTTTGCATAACTGCATGTGAATAAGCAATAGCAAATTGGTCACTTCAATGAGGGAGGTGAGGAGAGAAGGAGAAAGAGAATTTTTAAACTTAAGTTTAAAAATTGAATGATCTAAAATGTTCTTTTTGTGATGGCAAAGAAATGGAAATTATGGGGTGCCCATCAATTGGGAAGTGGACAAGTTGTTGTATATGATTGGTAATGGAATACAACTATGCTAGAAATTATAAGCTCGTTGAATGTAGAAAAACATGGATTGACATGCATGAAAAATGAAGAGTGAAATCAGTAGAAGCAAGAGAACATTGTATACAGTAACAGCAATATTGTTTTAAAAACATTTTTGAGTGCCTAAGTAATTTTGACTCATAAATAATCAAATTAACTACAAAAGAATCCAGGAAGGAAAATGCTATCTGCAACCAATGAAGGTGTTGATAGATAGATGTATAAAATGATTTTATGTATTATATACATACTTATATCTAATAGTAGCTAGCTCTAGAGTGGGGGAGGGAAAAAGACAAAAATGAAAGTTACATGATAACTATTATATATTTAAAAGGAATAGCAAGTTGTGTTCAGTTACACATAACAGATTAACAGGTTCACCAGCAATTATCTTTTTCTTTATTCTATACATTATGGAAAGTTTGTTATTTCATAAAATAAAAATTAGAAAGAATGAATCTTAAATGAATGGATTTCAAAAGTGAATGTTAAAATTGTTTTTTCATTTAATTGGAGGAAATAAAATACTAAATATAGTTTAAAATAATAAGAGCAATAAGATCAAAATGCTGCTTAGGATAAACATTTCAGTTGAAAATACTGGAGACAACCCAAATCTTGAAGCTTGTAAATCCTACTTTAGCCAAAAAAATTTTTTTTTGAAATTCATGTGAACCTAGATTTTTTCTTTTGTTCTGCTTTTTTTTTAAATGCTATGTAGCTTTTTAATGACCTGATTTCTCCTTCTGAGAGAAGACCATTTAGCTAGTCTACTTGTTTTGTTAGTTCTATTGTTTTGTTCTGTTGATAATCATCCATTTCCTTTAGGTCATCAAATTTATTAGCATTAAGCTATATATGCTAATATCTGATAATTTTCTTGATTTCTTTTCCCCTGATGATCACTTCTTTTTTTGACTTAGATTCATTCTTTCCCTTTAAAAATAGATTTACTAAAAAAATAAAAAAAATAGATTTACTAATTATTAAAATAATTTTTTTCTAGTATTTAAAACAGTTCTTGGACTTATTTTTTAAATTATTTAATTATTTAGAATTGTTTAATTCTTGATGATTTTGTTTTTTCTCTTTTTGCTTAATTTGTTTCTTCTCTAAGTTTTTATAATGCAGACCCATTTTATTATTTTTTTATCTTATTGATATAAACATTCAGTGTTATACATTTCCCTCTGAATACTGTTTTGACAGCATTCTCTAGATTTTGATGTGGGATTTCTGTATTGTCATTATTTTTGATATAAGGTTGGGTTTGTTGCTAGATCATTCTTCTATTTGATCATCCTATTTAATAAGTCTCTCCCTATCCCACAACCCCCTCCCCTCCAGATCCTATGCCTTTTTAAAAATTGCATTATTATTTGTTACTAGTTTGATTGCAGCTTGCTTCGTAAACTTAGTGTATAGATTTTTTTCTTTTTCATAGTTTTATAGATCTTTATTGTGGTCCAGATCACCATGGAAAAAAAATGGATTCAGGTTTGGAAACTTCATCCTAGTTATTTCTCCTGCCTGTCATCACATTTAAGGCTTTCTCTCAAATTTTAGCATTTTAAAAAATACCTCCTTAAGTGTCTTTAACTATCATTTAAGTACTCAAGGTAATAGCATATCAACTAAGGGAACAAGACCTAGTTTTCAGAAGACTTGAGTTTGAATTTCAGCCATAGAAAAATCACACTATACAAAGTAACCACAATGTTCTGAGATGACCTGCTGTAAAGGACTTGGCTATTTCAGCAGTACAATGATTCACTACTCCTCTGAAGCACTTTTGATGAAAAATCCTATTCATACCGTGTAGGACAGGTACAAGAACCCCTTTCCCAAATTAACTAATTAGAGACATCTTCAGGTACAAAGACAAAGTACATATTTAATCCCTGCAGGGAGAGACCCAGACACACACCTGGGAGCCATCCCAGCTCCCACCGTGTACTCCTGGAACCTGCCTGCTTTCGCCTTGTCCAAGATTTAAAAGCAAAAGACTTGACCCTTTTCATTGGATAGACTAAAAGGAAGTAATCCTCCTTGACCAATGGTCACCAATGTTATCTGCTACCTGTGGGTTATGTCATTTCCCACGGGCGTGACTTGAGGGCCTGACCTTTAGAGATTACTTGACTCCCTACAACCTAGGTCTAAGACTGGGAATAGGGATCACATGACTTCCTGAAACCTGAACCCCAACATCTTGCCTTCCCACTCTAGGTGTAGAATGACCCAAGCCCAGTCTCAATACTGAGAAATTCTTTATCCAATCCATTTCATTCAATACCTCAAGTTTGATTGTGTCTGAATACAGCACACACACACTCTCTCCCTCTTTTAACTTTATTTTTTTTTGAGGGATTGTTTTTTATTAAGATGAGAGATATAGGTTTTCTTTCACAACATGACTTTTATGGAAATAGTTTGCATAATTTCACATGTGGTTTCTTTTTTTTTATTAAAACTTATTTGCAAAACATATGTGTGGGTAACACATGTGGTTTCTTAATGAGGGCTAGGGATGAGGATAAGGGAGAGAATCAGGAATTAAAAAGTTTTAAAAAAGAAATGTTAAAAAAGTTTTAAATATAATTGGGGAAAATATTAATTTTTTTAAAAAGAAAAATCACTTAATCTCTATGGACCTTAGTTTCATTATCTTTAAAAGGAAAAGTTTGGAGTATATGGTTTCAAAATTCACATTGTAGCTCTAAATAAGGGATCCTATGACAGTTTATTTTTGTCATATTAGAAAATACAAATGATTTGTTTTTGACACTATAAATGATAATTAAAAAAATATATATATATATACATATATATCCCTTGCCTTTTCTCATGGATTTCTGACTTTCCAAGGAACTTTTATATTCATTCAGACATAGCATAACCCTTGGTAGGTGGCAACTGGGGAGAAATACTCCTACTCACGCCTTTCCCCACCATACATACACTCACAAAAGGATAGAAGTCAGGGCTACTATGAAGAAAACCATTCCTAGCATGAATTCCACCTTCTCCATGACTCACAGAGTGGGTGACAAAGGCCAAGTTTGCTGATTTTACTAAGAGTTCTGGGTCATATTGCTCTTTGGTTCCAGTTCCTATAGCCTGTCTTGAATCAGATCCTTGCTTTGATCCAAATTTTTTTTTCTTTTTCTTTTTTTCTTCTGTCAAACCCTACTGCTACAACACTTCATATTCCTCTCTCTTACCTTGAATAAAAAGGTCACTCAGCCTCTGCCTCTATACAATGCCATCCCAAACCCAGGCGATTCCTTTGCAGGGACAGATAGTCTTCTCTCTAAGAAAGTGAATCTATGGCTATTTATAGTTTTCTTACATTTCTTCTTTTGATTTTTAATCAAAATTCTTGGATATAAAAATATCTTTTTTTTTAAATTATGAACTTAAAAATCATTACCCAGAAAACATTTCAATATGTAGAATTTTCATTTTACTGGCGTGTGAAATGGGTACTATTAGGAATAAATTGGGTTTTACAAAAGACCAGGATCTCCCAAAGTGTTTCTGGATCAGTTAGGTATACCAGGAGTACCATGTAAAGTTACTTTACATTTAAAAAAAAACTTGTGGACAAGGCCTAGATTTTACTCCCCTTCATTGTAATACCTCAAGATGCCTTCTCACTTTTTCAGGAAGGGAAAGATCAAGGACTTCCCATTATTTGTGAACATTAAGTCAGGGGAAAGGGTGGTGTCCAAAACAGAAGCTGAGGGAAATCACAGGGCAAGTACCAACTTTAAGGACTTTTCCTAAAACAAAACAATTTAGCCTAGAAACCCTCACAAATTTTATTTAGTGCTTATTACTTTTGGAAGAGTAGATGTTCTTGGAAGTGGCAATCAACTCTGGGGTTAATTGGTTAATAAGAGATAAGAGTATGAATATTATGAGAAGTGAGCCTGTTCTAATAAGGAGCTGGGGAATATGACTGATTATGTCACTTGTAGACAACTAGAGAGATTATCTCAAGCAAGGGTACCCCTAGCTTTCCCTTTAAGTCTATCTGAGGTTCTCTAGTAGGACAGGGTCTCCTACCTAGAATTAGAAGGTATATACCCCAGGGATTTAGGCAATCTCATTATATCAACAATATCCTGGAGAGACTGAACACAACCTACAGTTTGAAAAAATTCTGGTCCTAGTTCAATAATTAATATGAGAGAAATAATAGTTTTTTCTCAGCCTAAAGCTAGTTTTCCTTAAATACAGGAATTTGAATTTGAGATACCTGAGGTCCCTTCAATTTCTAAATTCTATGAAACTGATATTACTGACCTATTATCAGTACAATGTAAACTGTAAGCTTTTTTAGTAATGATATAATGGAATGGTTGTACCAAGCCTTCAGTGGAAACATAACATGGCATAATAGAAAGAATAATGGGCTTGGAATCAGCACAGACTTGAATTTCAATCCTGTTTCTAATAATTAGTAGTTGTGTGACCATAAACAAGTCATTTGATGTCTCTCATCCTTAGGTTTTTTATCTCTAAAATGAGGACAAAATACTTAAAGACCTCATAGGATTGTTGTTGTAAGGATCACATGAGATAAACCCTCACAAATACATCAAACATGTCAACTCAGTGTTGGAAACCTTCATCTAGATTTATTGCTTTTGAATAGATAATAAAATCATGAATATTATTGCTGTAATATATACTCTTTTTTTTAACTAGGTGACTGACATCTTCTCCTCTCTCCTTACCCTTGTCATATATTTCTTGGGGTGGGAGGGGAATAGAAAATACACATTTTTAAGTGCCTACTATGTAGGAAGAACTGTGATAAACACTTTTCAGATATTATTTCACTTGATTCTCATAACAAGTCTATGAGGTAGACATTCTCATAACACCCATTTTACAGCGGAGAAAACTGAGACAGACTGAAGTTGTGTCTTGCCTTCAGTCACAGCAAGTTAGTATCCACTGTGCCACCTAACTAATATCCTTTACACCATTTTTCCTTTAAAATTCTTTGTTAATGTAGATTGGATTACAGAACTTTCCATGGAGCTGGGCTTTTGTACTTTGGTTCAGTGGGAGGAACATAGGTCTTTTGGCCCCTATTAAAGGGCATGCTCATCCAGAGGTTCCTAATTTGTTCTTTGGTCTCCATGATGCAGGTTATACAAAAGAAGACTGGTGACTTTAAAAGACTTTAAAAGGAGAGTCCAAAATTAAAAAAAAAAGAGTCCCAAATCTCAAGTTTGGCATTTTGTTTCTTTTTTGCATTAGTTGTTTGAGAATCTACCAGTTGTTACTTGGACTTCCTGATCTTGGGGACTGAATTTCTCTCCTTTCCTCTTCCCTAACAGTAGTTTATGACAGCTACCCCAAAATAATAGCTACAATCAAAAATGACAGCAAGAAGACATGCTAGCCTAGGTGAGGCAGAGAAAAAATTTCAGATCTGTTTCTCTTGTTTTGTGTTACTTTTCTTGAGCCTGGACTCAATGTATGTTTCTAGTTATGGTGGTTACCTTTTAGGTTTGAGAGATCTGGAGTTCTTGGGGGCGGACTGGCAGTAAGAGGTACTTCTTACAATTATGGTGCTCCTCAAAGGAGAAGACAAAGACCAGCGTGATCATCCTAGGTCCTGAATGTCCAGCCATGACCTGGATGGCTAGAAGACGGATGCGTAGGATATACTTTTGTATGATAGATCCTGAGTCGCTGTTCATACGGTGCTGACTGAGGCAAAAGTGACATCTCTTTAGGAATCCCATAGAACATCTGAGAGCTTTTAAAGCTTTTGACAATATGTCCTTATGAGTTTTACACATTTTCTTCAAATCTCAGTCTAAATTCTACAACTTCTGCACTTAACCAATGTCTATTGCCTACCCACTGATATTATTACTTCCCATATTTACTGTGTATGTCTTGTATGTATGTAGTTTGCATGCCCCTCCCCCTCACCCTACCCAGTTATAAAATGAGATATTTCTTTTCTTTAAGAAAAATAATAAATTTCTTTTTTTATTAAAGCTTTTTATTTGTATAACATATGTATGGGTAGTTCCCCAGCATTGATCTTTACAAAGCTTTCCATTACAAATTTTACCCCCAGTCCTCTCCCCTCCCCTAGATGGCAGGAAGTCGACTACATGTTAATAATGTTGAAATGCTTGAGAAGTTATGCAAGAAAAATCCTATCTACAAGAAAAAAAAGAAAATCAGAGAAAGGCAACACTATGCAGGCACACATCAATAGAGATCATGAAAATGTTACGTTGTGGTCCATATTTCCTGTCCCTCTCTCTGGGTGTATATGGTTTTCTTCAGTGAACAATTGAAACTGGTTTGAGACAATTCTTTATTGCAGAGAGCCATGTCCATCAGAATTGATCATCATATAATACTTTTGTTGCTGTGTATGATGATCTCCTGGTTCTGCTCACTTCACTCAGCATCAGTTCATGCAAGTCTCTCCAGGCCTCTCTGAAATCGTCCTGCTGGTCGTTTCTTACAGAGCAATAATATTCCATAACATTCATATACCATAATTTATTCAGCCACTCTCCAACTGATGGGCATCCACTCAGTTTCCAGTTTCTAGCCACTACAAAAAGGGCTGCCACAAACATTCTTGCACATGTGGGTACCTTTCCCTCTTCTAAGATTTCTTTGGGATATAGGCCCAGTAGAAACACTGCTGGGTCAAAGGGTATGCACAGTTTGATAACTTTTTGAGCATAGCTCCAAATTGCTCTCCAGAATGGTTGGATCCGTTCACAGTCCCACCAACAATGTATCAGTGTCCCAGTTTTCCCACATCCCCTCCAACATTCATCGTTACCTTTTCCTGTCATTTTAGCCAATCTGACAGGTGTGTAGTGTAGGACCTCAGAGTTGTCTTAATTTGCATTTCTCTGATCAATAGTGATTTGGAGCAACTTTTCATATGACTAGAGATGGTTTTAATTTCATCATCTGAAAATTGTCTGTTCATATCCCTTGACCACTTATCTATTGAAGAGTGGCTTGAATTCTTATATATATAT